>CAUYUJ010015258.1:214464-226964 GCA_963575745.1 Prorocentrum cordatum
AATTACGCTACCTCGTCTACAGCGTTACCGACAAAGTACGTCATGTACGTTGCTGCACGCAAGGTGCCACGTCACCTGTCGCCGCTGCGAGAACATTGCGCGGCGCTGCCGTTCATTCCATCCTCCCCTTCTCTTCCGTGGGCCTCAGGCTAGGTGTGGCGGCCTCGCACTCCCCACCCCCCTTTCGGAATTGTGTCCCCGGTGGCGTCCGGGGCCCCCCGCCCTCGCGCCAGCTTGGGTTCCACGCGGGACCGAGGGCGGGCGTGGGGGCGGACAGTGGACAGCTGATGATGCTGCTTCGAGAGAGAGAGAGGCAGAGAGAGAGAGATAGAGAGAGAGAGAGAGAGAAAGAGAGAGAGAGAGAGAGAGAGAGAGAGAAAGAGAAAGAGAAAGACAAATATATACAATTATGGTGGTTAGGATGGTAATGGTAGTGACGATGATGCTGGTGGCGATGGTGAATGTGGCGATGGTGATGATGATGCTGATGATTGGGGTGACGTTGGTAAAGATGAGGGCGAGGACGATGCTCCGGAAAGGTGAGGTTGTGATGATCATGGTGAGGACGAAGATGACGTTGGTGATGATGATGACGACAAAGCGAATTATGATACCGCTGTTAATGGTGACGTTAGTGGTCGAGATATTGATAGTGATGGTGCTGGTGATGGTGGTGGCGGTGGTGGGGCTAGTGGTGGTGGTGGTGAGTATACGGCGAATGATGCGGATTGTGATGATGATATGATGACGATGATGCTGATGCTGACGATGGGGAAAACGATGTGGATCATTATGAAAGACACCTCATATTGAGGACGACGGGGAAATCTGATGATGAAGACAGTGATAGTGATTGTGACGATGACATGGTGATGTTGATGGTGATGATGATCATAGTAACAATCACGTTGTTGAGGTTGAGTATTCTGGTGTTGACAGATGCTGATGATGATGGTGGTAAAGATCGATGATCGCGGTGGTGGTGATGATGGTGATGGTGATGGCGATGGCGGTGGTGATTCTTGTGGTGGTGGAGGGGTGGGTGAGACTGATGATGGTGATGGTGGTGGTGATGACGACGGTGATTATGATGATTGTGACAATGCTGATGATGTTGGTCATGGTGCTGATGATAAGGATGATGATGCTCATGTTCATGTTGATGATGGTGGGAAAGGTGATGTTGATGGTGCTGGAAGCGATGGTGGTGTTGATGGTGTTGCTGGTGTTGGTGATGTTGATGGTGATATTTTTGGTTGTGCTGGTTGTGGTTGTGCTGGTGTCTATGGTAAAGAGGATGTGGCGACTGGTGGGGATCATGATGATGATGACGATGGTGCTGCTGATGATGATGATGACGATGGTGATGATGATGATCATGATGATTGTAATGATGATGTTGATGCTAATAATGATGACGATGGCGATGGCGATAGTGAGGGTGATGAGGCTGAGGGCGAGGATGGTGAGGAATGGCCTATGACGATGGTGCTGATGCTGGTGCTGAGAATGATGTTGTTGATTCTAAGGGTGCTTGTGATGGCGATGATGCTGATGATGATGATGATGCTGGTGATGATGATGGCGCTGACGATGATGCTGATTCTGTTGATGATGATGATGATGATGCTGATGATGATGATGATGATGATGATGATGATGATGATGATGATGATGATCGGTGGTGGTGGTGGTGTCGGTGGTGCTGGTGATGGGGTGATGGTGATGGTAATGGTGGTGGTGATGAATGGGGTGGTGGCGAGGCGGACGAGGCTGCTTCTGATGATGCTGGTTATGATTGTGGTTGTGATGCTGATGGTGGCGATGACGATCTTCATGTCATGACGATGGTGATGATGATGCTCATGATCATGATGATGCTGATGCTGATGAGGATGCTGATGCTGATGACGATGATGCTGATGCTGATGCTGATGACGATGATGCTGATGCTGATGGTGCTGTTGAGACGATGCTGATGCTGATGACGATGATGCTGATGCTGATGCGGATGACGATGATGCTGATGCTGATGGTGCTGTTGAGACGATGCTGCTGATGATTAGGATGAAGATGAGGATGAGGATGAGGATGACGATGACGATGATGCTGATGATGCTGATGAGGATGCTGATGCTGATGCTGATGATGATGCTGATGCTGATGGTGATGATGAGACGATGCTGCTGATGATGATGCTGATGATGCTGATGATGCTGATGCTGATGCTGATGACGATGATGCCGATGCTGATGCTGCTGGTGCTGTTGAGACGATGCTAATGATGATGAGGATGAAGATGAGGAAGTGGATGATGATGAAGATGACGATGATGCTGATGATGCTGATGATGATGCTGATGCTGATGCTGATGCTGATGCTGATGCTGATGACGATGATGCTGACGCTGATGCTGATGGTGATGATGAGACGATGCTGATGATGATGAGGATGAGGATGATGATGACGATGACGATACTGATGATGATGCTGATGATGCTTATGATGCTAATGATGATTATGACGATGATGATGGTGATGATGATGATGCTGATGACGATGATGATTTTGATGATGTTGATGATGATGCTGGTGCTAATCATGATGATGTTGATGATGATAAGGATCATGAGGATGCTGCGGATGATGATGATGCTGATGCTGATGATGATGATTATGATGACGACGATGCTGATGATGCTGATGATGCTGCCGCTGATGACGATGATGATGATGCTGATGATGATGATGACGATGCTGATGACGACGATGCTGATGATGATGCTGATGATGATGATGCTGATGATGATGATGACGATGATGAAGATGAAGATGATGATGCTGATGATGATGATGATGATGATGAGGATGATGAGGATGATGAGGATGATGATGATGATGATGATGATGATGATGATGATGATGATGATGATGATGATGATGATGATGATGATGATGATGATGATGATGATGATGATGATGATGATGATGATGATGATGATGATGATGATGATGAGGAGGAGGAGGAGGAGGAGGAGGAGGAGAGGAGCAAGAAGAAGTGGAGGAGGAGGAGGAGGAGGAGGAGGAGGAGGAGGTGGAGGAGGAGGAGGAGGAGGAGGAGGAGGAGGGGAGAAGCGGAGTAGGAGCAGGAGGAGGAGGAGGAGGAAGAGGAGGAGGAGGAGGAGGAGGAGGAGAAGAGAAGAAGAAGAAGAAGAAAAGAAGAAGAAGAAAAGAAGAGGAGAGGAGGAGGAGGAGGAGGAGGAGGAGGGGAGGAGGAGGAGTAGGATGATAGTGAAGAAGAGGAAGAAAAAGGCGGATGGGGGGAGGATGGAAGGGGGGTGGCGCAGGCTGGCGCGAGGGGGGGGAGATGGTGGAGAAGGAGCGTGGGGGAAGAGGTCCATGAGGAGTGGGGTGGAGGCCGTCGGCCGTTCCCGTGCTGCAGAGCCTGACAGAGCCAGCACGCGGGTATGGCATGAGCTCGGCGACCCCGGGTGTATTGAAGGGCGGGGGCTGGGCCCTCCCCGCAAGACCACATGGCTCGGGCAAGGAGCGCACACCCGAGGCGTCAGTCAGGGGCACGTCGGACTCGAGTACGCCGGAACTCGGGTTTGCCTGTGCTTTTTGGCGAGCCCGTCCTGAACAGTGACGGTCCAGTTGTCGTGGGATGCCTGCAGCGGGAGCCCGCATCGAATTTCAGACTGGGTCGCGTCATTTTCATGATGGCACTGTCGGGCTAACCCGAGTCCCCGGAACCCGAGTCTGACGTTTCCCTGACTCTGAGAGGCACAGCGACGCCGCGCGAGTGGTACGGAGGCCTGACAGAGCACCATGGCACGGACCACGCTGGGCGATTCTGAGTGTACTCGTGTATTGGTGGGCGTATGACGCCAGAGCGTATTTGGATGATTGCGCACTGACATTGACAGGCACAGTAAGCGGGCAGGAGATATATCCTGTTCGCGATCCCACAGAGGAATGTGAGGAATTGTTCGATTGGTGTAAGAAGTGCAAGTGAGGGTACATGTACGTTTGGGCCCGTCCTTACGACCGTCTTCGTTGGCCAAGGCCGGTACGGAGTCCTGGTCCCCTGCAGTGCGTATTGACGGCAGGTTGTCAGTAGCGGGGGCGGGGCAGGCCCGGTCACAAACAGATGCCCAGATTGACAGACGGAGGCGAGGTCGCAGAGGAGGGGAGGCCACGGCTTCCCAAGGTTGCCGAAGTAGGGGGGAGGAGGAGGCCCTCCCTCCTCCTTCCTCTTCCCTCCTACGTCCACCGCCCCTCCTTTCTCCTAGGTCCTCCTTCCTCCTTCCTAGGTCCTCTTTCCTCCTACGTCCTCTCCTCCTAGGTTCTCCTTCCTCCTTCCTCCCTCCTCCTCCTTTCCTCCTTCCTCCCCCCGCCCCCCCCTCCCCCCCTGCCGCTGCGGAGCGCAGGCAGATGGACCCCTATGGCCGGCCGCTGCCTCAGGGGCCCCCGCCCCCCTCGGTGGCCCCCGCGCGGGCCGTTGGCGTGCTCGCTTCGTCGTCGGCGTCGTCGATGTCGCTGTCGTTAGCTCCGTCGTCGCCGTCGTCGTCGTCGTCGTCACCGCCGTCGTCGTCGTCGTCGTTGTCGTCGTCGCAGCCGTCGCAGTCTTCGCAGTCGTCGTCGTAGTCGACCTCTTTGTCTTTGTCGTCTTTGTCGCCGTCGTCGTCGAATTTTCGCTCCTAGAGAAACATAATTGCTGATCTCGGGAAACTGTTCCCGACGCATTCACCTCGACGTTGGCTGCATCTCCACGAAAACGACGCTCCCGCTCGAGCGCGGGCCTGCGTCCAAGTCCCAGCCCTTGACAGGCGATAGCGGCTCCCGCTCGATACTTCCTCACCATTTACTCCTAGACGTCCTGGCCAGAGAGGCCCCCAAACTAAGGAACGGCGCTCTCGCTCGAGAGTTCTTCGCAAGTCAGTCAAGTCGGTAACGTCCCAACTACTACGACAACGGTTTCCGCTCCATATTTCTTCAATTTACTCGGAGACGCCCTGGCCGAAGAAACCCCGAGTCACAGGAACGGCGCTCTCGCTCGAGACTTCACGCAAATGGTGGTAACGGCTCAGCTGCGATGAAAACGGCTCCTCCCGCTCGGTACATCCTTAAACTCACTCGGAGACGCTCTGGCCAGAGAGGCCCCGGAACGCAGGAACGGCGCTCTCGCCCAAGACTAGGGGAACGAACAATGATAGAAACATACAAACTCTGAGGTTCGCGCGGATTTCTCGGATCGGCGCTGGACCCCCCTGGCGGCGCCTCCAGCGCCGATGCGAGAAATCCGCGCGGACCTCAGAGTTTTTATGTTTTTGTCATTGTTCATTATCATAAGTACGTCCTCGCACTCAATCAAGTTCGCAACGGTCCAGCTGCGACGACAAAAACTCCCACTGGATACTTCCTCACAACTTACTCCGAGACGCCCAGGCCAGAGAGGCCCCGAGACTGAGGAGCGGCGCTCTCGCCCGAGTTGCCAGCGGGCACGTGGGCTCGCATTACGGTCATGGCGGCGCAGTGCGCACACAGAGTGCACTGCTGAAGGCGTCTCCCAGGCGCTGGTATGAAACGAAGCCCCCTCCCCAAAGAGGGTCGGTGTATAGACTTTGCGGGCGGTGGCAAGGGAGAGGAAGAAACATGTGAAGGTCAGCGCTGCTTTTGGGATCCCATGTTCGCAGGATCGTCGTCGTCGTCGTCGTCATTGCTGAGCACCCCTTCATGAATAATACTTACTGTGGGTCGCCGCTTTCTGGTGCACATTTGTCTTCTTCATTGGAATGCCCCCTGTGGCTCTCGTCCCCTGACCCTTGTCAGAGAAAGTCTATAGGGTCAAACTGAGCTGTGGGGCCCCCGGGCTACAACAGCAGCTCTGGCCTGAGCCTTCCTCGCCATTTATCCAAGACGCTTCGCGTTCACCGCCCGCCCACTTCAGTTCTCGCCCGACGAGGCGAAGACGGTTCCACGACGGCATGAACATGCGCAGAAAATCATGCGAGCCCCCCAGGAGGTGTGTTCTGTTGTTTGTGCCTGCGCTCCATTGTTGTTCCCGACCTATGGCCTGTCAGGGTCAGGCATTCCGCGTGGCTGATCGATAGTAGATTTGCCGTTCGGGCGTCGTCCCGTTCTCAGTACCGACGGATCAGTGATATGGACGTTGGCTCTCTGGGCCTTTGTTTACTATCCACACCTGGAGGCCAGAAATAGCCCACTGCCCAAGACCAACCAAACACTGCGCGGGCCAGCGCGGCCGCAGAGACGCACCAGCCAACGCCGAGCACTCATCACAATCGCCGCCGTATGGGTTTTGCAAACCAAGTTGTGGGTGGATGGGAAGATTGCCCGAGCAGTGGACTTGCCAATTTCAAGTTCGGCAGGGTGATTGCACCACATCATATATTGCACCTCTCACATGGAACATTCTAGATTGCACGACATACATGGCACAACATTTATTGCACCACGTATATCGACCACATCGATTGCTCCGCGTCTATTGCAGAGCGTACTCTTCTAGAAACACTGTTTGGGGTTCGCGCTGGCGAACATATTTCTTCTGGCATCGCACGCTCCATGGCCCGAAGAGGCCCCCCCGCACCCAGCAGTCTAAACGGTCGTCAAGATGCCAGGTCGACGGGCCGCCGTGAGTTTGTGTTGGGCCGCCTTGGGGTCATGTTTTGATTAATTTTGGTTTATCTTGGGGCTCCGGAATTTCCAACACTGGCTCAAGAGGGCCCCAAGAGGGTTCAAGATGGCTGGAAAAGGGCCCCCCGCAGTCTGCATCTCGAGCGGTCGTCCACATGCCAGGTCGACGGGCCGCCTTGGGGCTCTGTTGGGGTCGCTGGGGGCTATTTGGAAGTCATCATGGGTCTGTCTTGGGTTGTTCCTCCGAGGGTTCGGCGGGAGCACGGCCGCCGAGGGTCGCGGGGACGTCTCCCCGAGGGTTTTGACCATCACAGCCTTGGCAGGCACCAGAGGCTCCACGGGCCCGAGATGCCCCACCAGTTCACAGGTCCCCACAGATTCCCGAGGTCCAGTGGAATGAACACGGGGAGGACGAAAGGGAGGAGGAGGAGGAGGAGGAGGAGGAGGAGGAGGAGGAGGAGGAGGAGGAGGAGGAGGCGGCGGATAAGGGTGAAGCCGAGGACGACGAGGGGGAGGGCGGTTGAGGTCTTGGGACTGTCTTGGTGCGCTCTTTGGGGCTGTCTTTGGGCGCTCTTGGGGACATCTGGGTGCGTCTTGGCGCCCTCTGCGAGGGTGGCCTGGGAGATCGAATAGGGAGGGCTAACGAATTAGGCGGGTCGGGCGGACGGAACATTACAGCGTAGGGCGGGCGGGTCAGGCTGGCGAGGCAGTAAAGTGCGGCGCCCTGTGAGGTCCCTGCGAGGCTTTGGGATGCTGGGCTTATCCGAAGGTTTTGATGACGTGGTTCTCCAGAGTATTTCGGACGCGTCCTAGGCTCCAGAGGCACCGCGCAGGCTTTACTGGCCCCACAGGCCCTAGAGGTCGCTCTGGCCCCAGAGCCCTCGGGAGCCTGTGGTGCCTTTCAGGGATGCGATGGTACAACTCCCTCGGGAGAACCACGTCCCCCAAACCCTCGGGAGAGTCGTGCGCCCAAACCCTTGCAGGAACACGCCAATCGAGCGCTGTGGTCGGGACGTCCCCACCTTCTGGCCGCGAGCGGGCAAGTGTAGCGCTCCTGGCCGGCTTCCCCGTGGGTGCTCAGATGGGCGCTTCGAAGCATTCTTGTAAATGGCTCCCTATGCTGACCTCGGGAGTCCAGGCTTGAATTTCTAGCCTTTAAATTTTTCAATCTCGCGGGTCTGGGATTGAACTTGTTCAGTTCTGGATTTTGGGATGAATCAGTGCTCAATCGTATTTCAGAGATTGAAAAGCCCCGAACCTATCCATTTGTCAGTATTTCCCCAAACAGTGGTTGCACTTAGGGTTTCTTGCTGCTGTGCTGCGGAGCTGGACCGAGTCTTCGGTCTGGCGGCTATGTGGCCGCCGTCGCCGCCCTTGCGTCGCCTCGTTGCCGCCCACTGTCTGGGCCGTGTCCTCGGTCTGGTGGCTACGTGGCCGCCGTCGCCGCCCCGTCGCCGCCTCGTCGCCGCCCGTCGTCTCTGTCGGTCCGGCGGCTATGTTGTCGCCGTCGCTGCCCCGTCGCCTCCGTCGCCGCTCGTCGCCACGCCACCGTGAGATTGCTCCATACAGGTTGCACAACACAGATTGCATAACCTAGGTTGCAGCACGTAGATTGACGTATTCCACGGGTTGCACCACAGTGCACAACATATTGCACACCACATGTCGCACAACGTATATATCATCACATGTAGTGCCCCACATGGGTTGCACGATTTGTATATATATATATATATATATTGCATCACACACATTGCACAACATACGTTGCACAGCATGGATTGCACCACATGTATTGGTCCACCTATGTTGCACCACATCTATCGTACCAACACATACACAACATATAGGTGTCTCACATATACGGCACCACGTAGATTGCACCACATAGGCTGCACGACATATATGGCACATCGTATATTCCCAAACATAGGTTGCACCACATGGATTGCACCACCGACTTCATCACAGACTTCATGACATATATTGCACAACATGCATTGCAGAGCTCAGGTTGCACAGCGTATCCTCCCCTTCCTTACAAGAGAATGGGCTCTACCCCCCCAGGATTATCGACACCCCTTTTCGTATTTCAATTTACCAATGAGTCTGCCCCACCGTACATCCTAAATATGAGTTCGTACCATCCCAGCCAGGCCGGTTCCGACCCCCCCGCCATCCTTTGCAACAGATACTATGCGCACACATTCGTTTACCAAAAGTCATAAGTGTGCAATAATCCTTTTCAAAACATGAAACCGAGTGCACACGCGCGCGTCCACGCGCGCGCATGCCGAAATCCTTATCTTTCAAAAGCCTTCGGCTTCGTACGGATTTCAAAATCGAGTGTCCCAAAAACGTATAAAATCACCGGGTTCCGCAACACGGATTTTCTCCAAAAAAAAATCTCAAAAAGATTTCGCCTTTTCGCCATGGGTTTTTCAACATTTTCATAACATGCTACCAAACGGGTTTCGCGCGCGCATGTCGAAATCGTTCGAACGCCTTTGCGCGCGTGCTGGTGTGGCACGATCCGTGTCAAATAATACCATGCGGGCCACTCTCGCGCGTCTGCCGCGCCCGCATTTCGAACTCCTTCCCAAAACCTTCATCACCGACGCGAAGACGCCGTCACCGTCGTCGGCGTGGCGTGACACCAGCATCGTTACTATCATCATCGTGTCTACCGTTGTCGACGTTGCCATGATACCGCGCCCGCCCAAGTCGACAATTGGCACTGAAGTGCCCGCTGGGATGTGCCGAACGGTCAGCGCCACCGCGTTCGTGTCGGTTGCGCCAAACTAGCTGGCCGCTGCGCGCGTGCTTGGGTTGGCGCGGCCGCAAAGATGCACCAGCCAACGCCAATCATGCATCGCAATCCCCTTCGCAGGGGTTTTGCGAACCCAGTTGCGGGTGGGTCAGTGGGATGTTTGCAAGAGCATGGGACGTGCCAACTCGTTTGTTAAAACCAATTCCACCACATATATTACACCACCTGTATTGCACAAACTACATTGGACCACACATTTTACATAGCCCATATTGCAAACCATATATTGTACAGCATAGATCGCACCACACATTTTGCACAACATAGATTGCTCCACGCGCATTGCATCACATACATCGCACCACATAGATCGCACCACATACGTTGCACACCACACCATCACATACTTGTGTATATATATATATGTATATACACACGCAAGACTGCATTGGCGCTTCGCGCCATGCACCTTGGTCCTTGAGGCTTTGCTTGTGTTGTTCGGTCGGGCGGTCCGTGGCCCTTCCCGGGCGTCTGGGGACTCGAAAGGCGCCGGGTGGAGGTCGAAGGATAGGAGGGATGGGATTTCGGGGAGCGAGGAGAGGTAAGCGGATGTGGGGGAGGACGAGTGGTGGAACGGCAGAAAAAGGAGGAGGAGATGGAGGAAGAGGAGGAGGAGGAGGACCCAGAGAGGAACAGGAGGAGGGAAAGAGATGGTGCCGTGGGGGGACGGCGAAGAATTTCGGTTGCGCCGCACCGAAGAATGGCAAGCCACGCGAATGAATGCCAAGCAAACCGATGCAATGTCAAGCAATGCCGCTAAGTACAAAGCAGTGCCAAGCCGAGGATGTCATGTTGCAGCGGGTCGCAACGAGGCACTCGAAAACAAGTAATTCTTGGGGGAATGCACCGAATCCCAGGTTCGCAGCAGATTTCTGGGACATGTATTGGCGAACCTGGGATTCGGGTCGGTTTGGTGGAAAACGCTGCGTGGGCCTTGTGCCCTGGTGGGCCGGCTTGAGGCCCTCTCGGGCCGTCCTTGGGCCATCTTCGGCCGTGTTGTGGAGCTTGGGCCCTCTGGGGGCTTTTCGGGGGCTACGTGGGCCCTCCTGGGGGCCTCCCATGGCCTTCTTGGGCTTCTCTTGGGCGCCTTATGAGGGCCTGTTGGGTGTCTTTTTGGCCCATTCGGGGCTTCCTTGGGCAGTCTTGGGGCCATCTAGAGGCTCTTTTGGAGGTCTCTTGGGCCGTCTTAAGGGCGATACCAGAGGCCTTTTTGCTGGTTTGGACGCCGCTAAGACCCGAACAGCCAACATTCTGAAAAAAAAGTGTTTACCGAAAGGAATGAAACGATTTCTGCGTTCTGGAAATCTTGTTCAGGGCCTCCGGGGCCGTCTTGGGGGCCTCTGGAGGCCATCTGGGTCCTTCTTGGGGCGCTCTTGTGCTGTCTTGAGTCTCTCTTCGGCCTCTCCTGTTCCCGCTGTGATCGCTTGGGGTCTGCTGGCAAGACTCGGCTAAGCGCCTTGGGAGGTCGGAATGAGCCAGAGGACATTTGGCAAGGGTGTCCGGGGGGCCAGGAAACCCTGGATCTTGGGGGTCCGGTTTTTTGTGTGGGGGGGGTGGTGAGGTTGTTTCCCCCCCCCCCGGGGCTTGCAAAAATATAGGGAGAGGAATAGATATGGCGATTGGGCATCATAATGTCCTAAACATATGCAGCACAACCTAAATAGGGCCACGTCTACTGCACCGCATGTAATGCTCCACGTACGTTGCACCATATAGATAGCTCCAAATAAGTAGCACCACTTATATTATGAGACAGACACTGTTTAGGGTCCACGCTGGCTGACACTTTTCAAGTTCATCGTTCTCGTTCCTGTGAAAATGGTGGCCCCCGCTGCAGCGTGGGCCTCATTGTAGGATCGGCGCTGTGCTCCTGTCTTTCAGAGCGTCACTCGCCCCCCGCGCGTTCCATTTTTCTGGATTCGCGAATTTTTCCTCATCGTTGTCGCCCCCCCCTTGCCCCTACTCCGCCTTCCCCTGGTCTTCCTGCTCCTCCCGCTCCTTCACTCCAGCTCCTGCTGTTGTTGTTCGTCCAGGTCCTCTTCCTTCCTCATTCCCCTCCTTTTCCTCCTGCTCATCCGCCACCTCCTCCTCGCATGTACGCAGCTCCCCTTTTCTGATTGCGCATACCACGATGTTTTTTTTTGTTTGAGCTCTAGGTCCGCTATGACGCGCGTCGGTGGATAGAGAATGAATGAGCGCAATAGGGCGAGATGGGAGGGAGGGATAGGATGTCAGACATGGCGCGAGCGCACCTAGCTTGACAACTGCACAATATGAATACGATTCTCTTCTCCTTCTCTCTGGAAAACGCCGGTGAGGTGTCCTGTCCTCCTCCCCTCCGCGTAGTGCCGTTTTTAAACACAAGATGCCACCGAGTTGATAATCTTTAGTTTTTTTTTCCAATCCGAACGTTCTCAGTTCTTTCAGAGTGGCGCTCCCACTACAGCATTGGCTCCGTTTTCCCGTTCTCAGTTCTTCCAATTCCCGCCGTAGCGCTGACCTCATTTCATTGTCTCGGTTCTTCCAAATCGTGCTCCTGCTGCAGCGTTGGCTTCGTTTTCGCGCTGCCATTCCTTCCAAATCGTGCTCCCACTCCAGCGGTGGTCTGATTTCCGCGGTTTCGGTCCTCTGAAATAGTGCTCCCGCTGCAGTGCTGATCTCATATTGCGCTTCGCGCTTTCCAAACTGTTCATTCGCATTTCCTGTCCGGTGCCATTTCTGGTTTCCCTGTGACCTTCTTGTCGTCATGGACCGTGTTCCCGATGCGAGGATATGCTATGCCGTGCTGTACCATGCCTCGCGTACTCTCTCGGGACCACTGCCCTGTTCGACATCCGACTCGGCCTCCCCCGTCCCGCTCCCTCTCCCCCTCCCCCCCCCGCCCCTCCCTGCCTCTGTCCCTCCCTACCTCTGCCCCTCGCCCCGTGCCGCCCCCCCCTGCCCCAGACCTCTCCCCCCCGCACATCCTCGCCGCGGCCCGCCGCCGCCGCCGCCGCCGCCGCCGCCGTCG
>CAUYUJ010015258.1:236964-269464 GCA_963575745.1 Prorocentrum cordatum
AGGACGAGGACGACGACGCGCCTCCGCCTCTCCTTTCCTCGACTGAAGGAGACAGCTGTGTGAACAGCACCTCTCGGGGGTCCGCGCGGATTTCTTGGATCTGCGCTCGAGAGCCTCCTGGCGGCGCCTCTTGGGCTGCCGCAGGCGCGCTCCGCGCGCCAGCGAGAGCGCTCGCCCCGGATCCGAGAATACCATGCGAACCTCTCAAACGTTAATGTGTTTTGTTTATGTTTATGTTAGTTATTATTTTTGCTGAGTGTTTCTTATTAATTGTCATGTTTATGTTTAGGTTAGGTTCACCTCCGAAAACATTATGTTTCTGTTTAGCTTAGGTTCACCTCCGGACATTTGTGTTTAGGTGAGGTTCACCTCAGACAATTTATGTTATGTTTTTTGTTTCTCCTTATGTTCCCGCGTCCTCGTCGTTGTCGTCGTCTCGGCCGTCGCTGCCGAGGAGCAGAGGGGGACGAAGTGTTGGGATGTCGGCCAGGATTTGGCGGTAACGCGGCAGGCGCAGCAGCCGCCGCCCAGGCTTGGTTTCACACGTATCCAGCGTTGGCTTCGGGGAGCAGGGGTTCCGCTTTCCCGAAATTTGCCGCCGTCCGTCGCTTCGTACTGCCCGTGCCATTTTACTTCGAAGGACAAACAAGGTAAAAGCCACTAACGGCAGGTCACAGCGGCGGACAGTGGGGGTTCCGCACACGTAGGAGGCAAACGCGGGGAACGACGCAGCAGAGTTCGTTCTGATCTTTCATTGGCTACGGACCAACAGATGTGATGATCGACAGGGGGGCTTCCTGGGAGGGGTTGAGCTGGGTCTGTTGCCGGGCTGGTCGCGTAGGGAAATCCGCACCATGGGCATTCTCGAGGTTCGCACTTGACGTTCTCCTGTTTCGTGACAGGCGGTACCTTCGAGATGAGGAGAAGGCGTACGGTGGGGAGGGCATGGGAGGGGAGGAAAGGGGAGGGGAGGGGTGGGAACAGATGGGAGGGGAGGGGCGGGGACAGGGGAGGGGAGTGGAGGAGCGAGGCGGGAGGTGGAGGGAGGCGGGGAGGGAGCGGGGGGAGGCGGGGCGAGGCGAGGCCACGCCAGTGGACTGGGCGCGGTGGGGCAGCGAGAGAAGTCGGGAGCGGAGGCGACCCCCGCCCGCCCCTCCGAGGGCGAGCGCGGCAGGTGCGCGCCGTCCGCGACCACCTCTGGGCCTCGGGCGGGGCCGCCCCGGGGGCACGGCCGGGCGCGGCCCCACACACGCACACGCACACGCACACGCACACGCACACGCACACAGGACGGTGCCCGTTATGGGCGCCCGGGCCCAGCGGCGGGACCGCGCCGCCGGGGGCGTGGCCGCGGCGCGGGGCCCCGCGGCGGGCACGGCGCCGGACGCCGCCCGGAAGAGAGCGGCCGAGAGGGACTTCGAGGGGCGGGGCTCCGCGCCGCCACTGGGCGCGGCCGCGACGCCGGCGCGGGCGGCGTGCAGGCTTGGAGCGAAAGAAGGACGTACATGTACATGAATCCACGCTGGTTTCGAGAGTTCGCATTGCGCGAATATTCGTATCGCGCGGCAGGTCTCGCGGGTCAAGGGGCCGTGTTCATGTACATAGCTGGGCGCGTACGTCCTTTGTGTGCTCCCTAGCTTGGGGCGCGCTCCGGGGGTGCGCTCGGGGGGCATCTGGCGGCCCACAGGAAGCAGCCCACGGTTCACGAGCGGAGAGCATGCTCTGGAGGGGGTAATAGCTAAGTTTGGAGGGGGTAGCTCATTTTGCGACGGAGCTTCCCCCTCCCTTCTCTCCCCAACGCGAGTCCATCCCCCCTCACCCTCTTCCGAGACAGCTTGCGCCCCTCCCTCCCCCGTCGACCCAGGGGGGCGGGACGACTCTCATCCACGCCCTCGCGATCCGGACTCCGGGGAGCGATCCCGTGGATACGCGGCCGCACGAATGCGCTCCGCGCGGATCATCCGCGAGCGAAGCGCCTCCTATCCACGGGGTCGCGGCCCAGGGTGCTCAGCCCGAGAGGCCGTGGAGACGGATACGGTTTCCGTCCACCGGCGGTGTGACGTCAACACTCAGGAGGGGAAAAAACACACAGACACAATTAATCGTCGATTTCCCAGAAAATATGGGAAAATATGGGAAGTGGGGGGGAAGACAAAAACCCAGAAAATATAGGAAAATATGGGGAATATTTTTATTTGTGTGTATTTATTTGTGTGTCCTGGGGCCCCTTAAAACACGGGCGATGTCTCCGAGACCAGAGCCTCTCTTGGAGTGAACGATTTGGTGGTTAGTGCGCTGGTGGTTGCTGCTGCCTGCATCCGCAGTAGCAGTCTGCCAGATCGTGGTCAACCACCATTTCGTCATCTGCGTGGAGGTTGGCCGGTGAGTGGTGGGCGGTCCACGCATGACCCCCGTCTCGCTGAGCACCATCTGGGACTACGAAGTGATGACTCGGCATCTTGGTTTCACGTTTTGATGGTTCATACTGCTCATGCACACAGCGGCTTGCCAGCACTCTGGAAATTCGAGCTCTTTGTGTCGTCGGGCCGCGGAGGTCGCTCCATAGATGGAGCGGGTCGCGCGGCGTCAGAGGCCAGGGCCTCGGCGAGGTCGTGGCGGGAGCCCGCCGTGCGTCGCTGGGCAAGCTCTTCGGGGGCCCACGCCAGCCCGTCTTTCGAGGTGCGTCCAGCCGCCGCAGCGAGGATCTCCAGAAACGAAGTCGTCGTCATCGTCGTCCACGTGGTTCGTTCCTCTTAGGAGGAGGAGGGCGAAAATGAGGAGGAGGAGGAAAAGGAGGGGGAGGGGGAGGGGGAGGGGGAGGAGGAGGAGGAGGAGGAGGAGGAGGAGGAGGAGGAGGAGGACGAAATGGGGGGAGTAGGAGGAGGAGAACCAATACAAATCCGATGGTGTAATCAATCCTCCCTCCATCTCTCTCCACAGGTCCCTACAAGAATTCATTTTCATTGCGGGAAGTGCCCATTGGAAGCCATCCGTCCGAGAGTCTTCAATCGTGCCGAAACACCATTCCGTGGACTTCAGTGCCGTGACTGGCACGTCCGGGCAATCCTAAATCGTGCCAAAACACCATCCTGCGACAGCACAGCGATCTAACGTGACTGTCGCGTCGTGACGGTCTTCAATCGTGCCAGAACAGTTTCTGGGATTCCAACTAGGAATGATTGAAACGACTGCATTCTTTCAAGATGGATGTGCGCGGCGCGACGGCGAGAACCACATTTCGAAAAGGAACCGTCTCCTATCCTTGAAACGGCTGCAAAGTTTTAAGACGACTGTGCGCGGCGCTATGGCGAGAGCCACATCATGTTGAAAACCGCCCGCCTTGTATCCGTGATACTGTCGTAAACTCTTAAGACGAATGTGCGTGGCGCGAAGGCGAGATCCACATTTTCAGAACGACCTGCCCTCCATCCGTGATTTGTTTCAAACTCGGTGCTTCGGGATAGTTCATGGTGAGGACGTCTCAAGTGAAAACCTGACCCGCCCTACCAACATGTTAGGGGGTGCGACAGGGAGGAGTTATTTATCAGAAAAAGAGATGGAGGAGGAGGAGGAGGAATTGGAGGAGGAGGGGGAGGAGCAGAGTAAACCCAAGATGCATCAGCGATGCTGCAGTACACCCTCCCGTCCCAAGGCCCCGCCTCACATGTCCATGCAAGCCTTCCTTTGCAGTACGAGAGGAGCCCCTTCAAATGCCAGCCAGCACCACATAGGCCTGCGTTTGGCGAGGACCCCGTTTCGGAAAGGAACTGCCTGGCATCCTTATGGCGCGCGACCATGCAGTTCAACGCGGTGTCTAGCGATATCCCCCGGTCAAAGAAGGACCGACCATCCGTGTAATGGTTGTACAACTTTCCACTTCTCGTCATGAACTTCGAAGTGGGCCTCGAGCGAGAGCCCGGTTTTGAAAAGGAACTGCCCCCCCGATCTCTGCAGTGCTGCACGAGTTGAAGTTTCTGACCTGTAGGTTCAGGGAGGTCTCAAAAGCGAGAGCCCCACTGCGAAAACGAGCCGTCCTCCGCCCTTCTGCCTCCTGCAAGCTTGTAGGACGAATTTGCGCGGCGCAAAGGTGAGCGCCCCATGTTTTACCAGCCTCGAACGCATCCCTATCCCTAAGATTGATACGCCAAAAGGCTAGGATTGACACGCCAAAAGGCGATGACAATCTTAGGGATTCAAGGGGATCCCTAAGATTGGCATCGTGATGAGGAGGTGCCCAGCATAGGGATAGGGATATGTTCCAGGCTGGTAAACATTTGAAGGCGACAAGTATTCTGTTCTCTTAACTGCTGAACCCCATGGTCACGAATGTGTGCGGCTCGAGGGCGAGGTCCTAGTAACGGATGCAAGCATTCAAGGATTATGCGGGCTGCGCCAATGCGACATCCACATGTTGAACCTCCCCCCTCCCTTTCTTGAGACCGTTGCGACCTATTGAGAAGCATGGAATGAGTTTGGCAATCTGGCGCGAGCCACATTTGAATAATGACAGCCCTCGAATGCTGTTGCAGCTTTTGAAGACATGAGCGCAGCGCTCAGTCGAGAGCCACATTTGACACAACGACATGTGCTTCATCCGTGACACTGCTGCAGCATTCTAACCCATGTGCGCAGCGCTCGGGCGAGAGCCACATTTATCCCCCCCTATCCCTAAAGCTGTTGCGTGCTTTTCAGGAGAATGTGCGTGGCGCCCAGGCGAGAACCACATGTTGAACACACCCCCTTCATCCCTGAAGATGTTGCCAACTTTAGGGTGAATGTGCGCGGCGCCAGGACGAGGGACGCATCCTTGCATTCGCTGCAACCTTTCAAGACGAAAGTGTGCGGCGCGAAGGCGTGAGTGTCATTTTGAAGACGACTGGTGCTCCATATTCGAAGCTGTTGCGACTTTCAAGTTTCAGGACCATGAATTGTGAGGACGTCTCAGGTCAATCGCTGGGCCCTCCCTACCAACACGTCTGGAGGTGCGTCAGGGATTAACTATGTGTGAGGAAGAAGGATGGAGAAGGAGGATGCGCAAGGAAGTGGAGGAGGAGGAGGATGATGAGGAGAAGGAGAGGGGGAGGAGGAGCGATGGTGGTGATGATACTGATGATGATACATATGCTGAAGTTGATGCTGATGATGTTGATGATGATGATGATGATGATGATGATGATGATGATGAAGATAACGTTGGTTATCCTGATGATGCTGCTGATGACGTTGATGCTGCTGGTGATGATGCTGCTGGTGGTGGTGGTGGCCATGATGCTGATGATGAAGAGGAGCAGGAGAGGGCGGACAAGGAGGAGAAGGACCACTGTAAACCCAAGACTCATCATCGATGTTGAAATACACCCTCCCTCCAAGTTCCCTTTTTATAGGCCCCTACAAGGGGTCATTTCCACTGAGGGAGTTGCACCGTTGGGAGACAGGCGTGTGAACATCTTGAAGCGTGCCAAAACACCGTTCTCGGGATTTCAACGCCACGAGTTAACCTGACTGTTACGTCTTGGCGATCTTGAATCGTGCCAGAAAACCATTCCTGCGACTTCAGCAAAGTGAATCAACGTAACTGTCGCGCCCTGACTGTCCCGAATCGCTCCAAGGCGCCGACTCTGGTACGTGAGCTACGAGAACCAGTGAAACTCTTGCAAATGTTTAAGACGAATGTGCGCGGTGCTAAGGCGAGAGTCACATGTTGAAAACTACCCGCCTTCAATTTGTGAAACTCTGGCAGAATTTAGAACGAGTGTGCGCGGCGCTAAGGAGAGAGCCACACTTTGAAAACGACCCGCCCTCAATCTTTGAAGCTCTTGCACATGTTTACAATGAATGTGCGTGGTTCTAAGGCGAGAGCCATGTTTCGAAACCGACCCGCCATCAATCCGTGAAATACTTGCATTTTTTTAAGCGAGTGTGTGCGCGGCGCTCAATCGCGAGCCACATTTTGAAAACGACCCGCCCTCAACCTGTGAAGCTCATGCAACTTGTCAGAACGAATGTGCGCGGTTCTAAGGCGAAAGCTACCTCATGAAAACGACCCGCCCTCAATCCGTGAAGCGCTAGCAATTTTTACGACGGAGTGTGCGCGGCGCTAAGGCGAGAGCCACATGTTGAAAACGAGCCGCCCTCAATCCGTGAAGCTGTTATCAATTTATGAGCATCAGGGTCATGAGTGGCGAGGAAGTCCCATGCGATGAGCTCAGCCCGCCCTTTCGGCCAGCCTCGGGGTGGGACAGGAAGGAGTTATGCACAAGGGAAAGGGATGGAGGAGGAGGATGAGGATGAGGATGAGGATGAGGATGAGGATGAGGATGAGGATGAGGATGAGGAGGAGGAGGAGGAGGAGGAGGAGGAGGAGGAGGAGGAGGAGGAGGAGGAGGAGGAGGAGGAGGAGGAGGAGGAGGAGGAGCCCCCCCTCCGTGCACCGCAGGGCCAGAAGCGCAGGCAGGGCAAGGGGGGGGGCAAGGACGGCGGCCCTGCGACCAAGACCGCCCTCTCCAAGCAGGCTCGGCGGTCCGAGCCCGGGGAGGCAGGGGGCCAAGAGCAGTCGATTTAACCATGCGACATCTGAGCAGGCAAAGGACACAAACAGCACAACACATGCAGCCGCCATGTGGCAGTCCACTCCTGAAGATCTGATATTCCAGCGCAGGCCCGTTTTATATTTATAGGTGCACATATATACATATAGATATGTGTGTGTGTGTGGGGGTGTGCTTGTGCGCATCGCATATGGGAGATCCCACACCCGGGGCCCTGGGCCCCTCCCCTTGTACTTCGGTGTCCCGTCTCCCCAGGGGCCTCCCCGCGCGAGCCCCGGAGGTCCCAGAACGCACGAGAATCTTCCAAGACCGCTCAGGATAGCCTCCCTCTGCCTTTTGCGGCCCCCAACACAGCGCCCCACGAGAGCTCCACGACAGCCCCAGGTGACACCGCGACGGCCCCGAGGCGCCCCAAGACGTCCCAAGATGAATTGAATGAGGCCCCCCAACAGAGCCCCAAGAAGCAAACATCGCCCCAGTGGACTTCCACAGCGCCCACAGCGTCCACAGTGGCCCGAGAGGCTCCCAAGACCCATGGGGGCCCCCGCGAGGGTTCCAATGACGGCCCACGAGGAGCCCAGGACAGCCCAGGAGGCCGCCAAGACGGCCCGAGCGAGCCTCGGGACGGGCCCAAGAGGGGTCCCAGAGAGAGAGAACAAAGTTCAGACTTCAAGTCTTCGGCCCCCCAAAGGCGCCCAGGAGGCCCCAAGAGGCCCCCAGGAGGTCCCAAGAGGCCCCAAGAGGCACCAGGAGGCCCCAAGAGGATTCCCAAAGCCCCGCAAAAGGCCCCGGGGAAAACCCCAAGAGGCGGAGGAAGAGGAGGCGGAGGAGGAGGATGAGGAGGAGGACGGATCAGAGTAAGCCCAGCATGCTTCAGCGATGTTGCCAGACGCTCTCCCGTCCCAGGACCCCTCTTGCTTTCATGTAAGCATTCGTGTAGCCCCCCAAGAAGCGGCCCCTTAAAAAACGAGCGATGATGACGATGATGGTGATGCTGGTGGTGGTGGTGGTGATGGTGATGATGACGATGACGATGACAACGAAGACGACGATACTCTTACGGATGGTGATGATGATGAGGATGATGATGCTGATGGGGGTGGTGATGGTGGTGATGATGATAATGCTGATGCTGATTCTGATGATGATGATGATGATGATGATGATGACGATTAGGATGATGATGAGGCTGATGTTGATGGTGATGATGATGAGGCTGATGATGATGATGATGATGATGATGATGATGATGATGATGATGATGGTGGGGGTGATGATGATGGTGATGGTGATGGTGATGGTGATGGTGATGGTGATGATGATGATGATGATGATGATGATGATGATGATGATGATGATGATGACGATTCTGATGACGATTCTGATGATGCGGATGATGATACTGCTGCTGGTGATAATGATACTGCTGATGATGCTGATGATACTGCTTCAGATGATGATACTGATACTGCTGGTGATGATGCTGATGCTGATGCTGAGGAGGATGATGCTGATGATGAGAAAGAGCGTGTTCTACCGCTGCTGGCGGAAAACCGGGGGGGGGTCACTACCGGTTCGAACCCCTCCCCCCCCCCCCCCTCCGGAAAACCGGGGGGGTCACTACCGGTTCGAACCCCCCCCCCCCCCCAGTTCATCATGAAAAGGGGGGGGGTCACTACCGGTTCGAACCCCCCCCCCCCCTCGAAAACCGAGTGGGGGTGCGGACAGTGGTGGGGACGGTGTTGGTGGGGACAGTGGTGAGGGGACAGCGGGACAGTGGTGGGGACAGTGGGACAGTGGGACAGTGGTGGGGACGGTAGTGGTGGGGACAGTGGTGGGGACAATGGTGGGAACAGGGGGGACAGTGGACAGTGGTGGGGACGGTGGTGGTGGGGACAGTGGTGTGGGGACAGTGGGAATGAGGTGGAAACAGTGGGACAGTGGAGGGTACAATGGTGGTGGGGACAGTGGTAAAGGCGGTGGCGAGGACGGCGGTGGGACAATGGGACAGAGGTACAGTGGGGACAGTGGTGGGGACAGTGGGGACAGTGGTGGGAACAGTTGGATTTTCAGTGGGACAGCGGAGGAGTCAGTGGGACAGTGGGGACAGTGGGGATAGGCAGTGGTTGGGTCCGTGGAGACAGTGGGGAGAGTGGAACCGTGGTGGGAACAGTGGTGGGAACAGTGGGGACAGTGCGACAGTGGTGGGGGCACTGGTGGGGACAATAGGGACGGTGTGGAACCAGTGGGGACAGTGGTGGTGAGGACAGTGGTGCTGGGAACAACAGTGGGGGATGTGATGCGAGCGGTGGTAGGGACCGGGAGTCGTTTGCTGGCGGTGCGTGGGGGAGGGGGGTCGAACCGGTAGTGACCCCCCTCCGGTTTTCGAGGGGGGGGGGGGGGCTCCAACCCGTAGTGACCCCCCCCGGTTTTCCGGATCCGGAGGGGGGGGGGGGGGAGGGGTTCGAACCGGTAGTGACCCCCCCCGGTTTTCGAGGGGGAGGGGGGGGGGGAGGGGTTAGGGGAGGAGGGGTTTTGCCGGGGAGGAAGGGGGGGGGGGGTTCCAGGAGGGGGGGGGGATTTTCGGAGGGGGGGGGGGAGACCCCCGGGTTCCGGAGGAAAAGGTTGGCAATTTTCCACAGTAAAGCGGCGGTGGATCACGCTCTCTCGATGATGATGATGCTGATGATGGTGATGGTGATGCTGCTGATGCTGCTGCTGATGATGATGCAGATGATAACGATGACGATGACGACAATGATGCTGATGACACTGATGATGAGACTTACGATGATGATGACGACGGTCCTGATGATGATGATGGCTATGTTGATGATTATTGTGATGCTCATGATGATGCTGCTGCTGCTGATGATGATGATGATGACGATGATCATGCTGATTACGCTGACGATGACGATGATGATGATGATGCCGATGATGCTGATGATGATGCTGATGATCATCATGATGCTGCTGTTTGTGATGACGATGATGCTGCTGATGCTGCTGCTGCTGCTGATGATGATGATGATGATGATGATGATGTGGATGATGCTTCTGATGATGATGATGACGATGATGATGATGATGATGATGATGATGATGATGATGGTGATGATGCTAATTACGAATATTATGATGATGGTGATGATGATGGTGCCGCTGATGATTATGCTTGTGGTGGTGATGATGATGTTACTGATGCTGATGCTGATGCTGATGCTGCTGCTGATGATGATGATGATGAGGACGACGATGATGATGGTGACGATGGTCATGATGATGCCAATGATGATCGGCAGGGGGTTGAGGACATGAGTGAGTTGGATGGCGAGATCGTTTCTAGAAAAGACCATCGAGGCCCCTATCAGGATGATTTCTGCAGAACTTCCGGGGTCCCGTCCCTCGAAGATAGTTCCGTACGCGCCCAACAAACATGCCCAGAGGAGGGCCTGAGAGGGCCCGAAGAGGACCAACCAGAGAGCCTAACAATCCAATGCGTACCACTGTTATGCATTTCTTCGCATTGGTTAGACAGCTGTATGCTATCGGCGATCATGCGTCTCTGCTCGGTCCGCGTTCCTGCTACTTCTTCGGCTTGCGTTGCATCTACTTGCGGGTACGCTCATGCGTGCAGCTGTGAGGTTGTCAAGGGCTGGGGCTTGCTAGAACCTAAGCGCGCGAAGCGCGCGTGATTCGGGCCGGCGGGGGGGGGGGGCAGGGGGAGAGAGGGAGAGGAACACCCTGAGGAGAGGGACAAAAGGATGACGACAAAGAGGACGAGGAGGAGCAGGACCAGGTGCATGAGGAGGAGTACGAGTATGGAGGAGGGGGAGGGGAGGAGGAGGAGGAGGAGGAGGAGGAGGAGGAGGAGGAGGAAGAGGAGGAGGAGGAGCAGGAGGAGGAGGACGAGTATGGAGGAGGAGGAGGTGGAGAAGGCGGAGGAGGAAGAGGAGGAAGGAGGAGGAAGGAGGAGGAGAAGGAGAAGGAGGAGGAGGAGGAGTACGGGGAGGAGAGGGTATCAGGATAAGCCCAGGACGCTTCAGCGATGTTGCCAGACGCCTTCCCGTGCCAGGGCCTTCCACGTTCTCGTGTAAGCATCAACTTTACTCTCCGAAGCGGCCCCTTCAAAAACGAGCGGCGGTGACGATGATGGTGATGATGGTAATGAAGGTGATGTTGACTCTGAAGACGATGACGATGACGATGACGATGATGATGATGATGATGATGATGATGATGATGATGATGATGATGATGATGATGATGATGATGATGATGACGCTGCTGCTGATGATGATATAGCGGATGGTCATTCTGACAATGGTGATGATGTTGATGATGATGGGTGAGCAGGATGACGATGACGACGTTGAGGATTATGATGCTGACGACGACGAGGATGATGCTGATTGTTTTGATGATGGTGGCAAGGATGATCGTGCTGATGGTGATGATGATTCTGATGATGCCGATGACGGCGATGATATTACTAGTGATGTTACTGATGATGCTCATGATGCTGCTGATGATGATGATGCTGCTGATGATGCTGCTGATGATGATGCTGATGACGGTGACGATGCTGATGCTGATGATGGTAATGATGCTGATGCTCTTGCTGACGACGACGACGATGATGATGAAGAAGATGAAGACGATGACGATGATGATGATGATGATGATGATGATGATGATGATGATGATGATGATGATGATGATGATGATGATGATGGGGGCAAGATGCCAATGATGATCAGCACGGGTTGAGGACAGGAGTGAGTTGGATGCTGAGGTCTTCTCTAGAAAAGGCCATTGAGGCCCCTACTATGATGATTTCTCTATAACTTCCGGGGCCCCACCACCCACTTTTTAGCTCCCTGCGCGCCCAACATGCCCAGAAAAGGGCCTGAGAGGGCCCGAAGAGGACCACCCAGAGGGCCTCCAAATCCAATGCGTACCACTGATGAGCATGGCTTTGCATTTTTTGGCATAGGCGGACCATTTACACTTATGCACCTCTGCTGAGTCCACGTTCCTGTTACGTCTTCGATTCTTGTTCCAGCCATTCGCGGGTACGCGAATGCTACGCGCGCGCGAAGCGTGCGTGGTTCTAGTATATATGTCTATGTTTATATCTACACCTGTCTATGTATCTATTAATAGAGCTATATATCCATATGTCAATCTAATTTCCGTCCCTATCTATATATGTATATGTCCATATACATATGTATACATATATGCATCAATGCATGTGGTGTCTGTATGTATATACACCATTCCATATTTCTTTAGTTATTCATATATATATATATGTACTTCTTTCTCCCGATATGCGTATACATATATACATATATATATATATATATATATATATCTGTATGTATGTATATATATAATCATATATATATATATATATATATCTGTATTCATATACATATATATATATGTATGTGCAAGTCGATCTATAGCCACACTCATACATGTGCATGAACTCATAGATCTATTTGTCTATTTTATTTATTTATCTATCTATCACGGGGGACTGGGCCCAGGGGCCCGGGGGCCACGACCACTATGTCAAATGGGGTGCCCGGGAGCCGGGCCCGCCAGGGGGGGTCACAAAAAGCGCCCCGGAGAGCGGTCCGAGGGGGGTCACGGCGCTCCAAGGCAGTCGCGAGCCAACCTCAAGACGGCCTCCAGGGGTGTCCGATGGCTCACAAGGCGTCTCGAACCGCCCCACATGCGTCCAAGACGCTTGAAGACCCCTCGAAGAGGTCCCCCAGGAGGGCCCCGACAAGCAAGCATCGTCCCATTCATTCTGTAAACTGTGCATTTTTAGCATATTCGTTTTTGTTGGTCCTCGTACCGTCCTTAACGACCTCAGAGGCCCCCAAGATTGCCCCAAGATGGCGCACGAGGCCCCCAAGAGGATCCTAAGACCGCCCAACATGGGGGCTGCCAACTGAAGTTTCGAGCATCCCGCCCCAAGAGGACCCCCGAGGCTCCCAAGAGGCCCCCACTTCAGAAGGGCACATTGCTGTCGCGAGCAGTGGCTCCGACCGCTTCCTCCGCCACGGGCCTCTTGCGATAGTTCCGTGGCTTGAGCATGCTCCCCCTCGCCAGAGGCAGGAGGGGACGTGGCGCTGCGAGGCTTGTGGATGCAACCGCAACCTCACCACGCGGTGCTGCAAGCACTGCAAGCGCCCTTGAGAGGAATTCTCGTCGGACGCTGTGTTTGGCATGGACACGTCAAACGAAGCTTCCAGGGGTGATTGCCAAGTTCTTCTTCTGGCTCCTGGTCTTCAGCGTGGGTGTGGTTGGCCCCAGCTCCCCAGTCGCACGAATCTCAGTACCGAGGGTCTCTCGGCAGAGGAGTTGGACACACTGCGAGTGCTGGCGATCGACCAGGGCCAGACGGAGCTCGCAAACCGGTACGAGAGAGAGAGAGGGAGAGAGCGAGATGAGCTGGCAAATTGAGAGAATTACCGCAACTCCCAGCCCAAGGTTTCCTTGCTCACGCAGGTCAGCCATGCCCAGAGCAAGATTCGGGCTTATGAGAAAAGGGTCGGCAATGAGCTTGACAATTTGGAGACGTGGGAGAGTGACCTCCTTCAGCTTCGTTCGCACATCGAGCCTTTGTCTTAGGATCTGTAGGAGCACGAATCGACCTTCAACGAGCTAAAAACAAGGTGGAGGTCAGTGGTCCAAATGATCTTCTTGCTCCTGTGGCTCCTTCACCGAAGCCGCTCAGCCTCAAGGCTCTGGTGTCGTCAGACGGCTTCGGTCTGGAGTTCGAGGACGACCTCTTGGGTGGCCTTCCCCAAGAGTGCGAGTTGTCGCAATAGTGTCAGGCAGCGCTCAGCGCTCGTGCGCAGCCTCTCACGGAAGGGCCCCGCTCCATTGCCAAAGAATCGGCCGGCACGGCGCACCAGCAGCTGCTGCAGGCTCGGAGCGACCACCGTGCCCAGCCTGCTCGGACTGCAGGCGGGCAGCGGCGTGCGGGCGCGGACGATGGTGGCTCCCGGGGCGCCAGGCAGAGGTGGTGCTGCCGGTGATGGCGCGGCTCCTCTGGCGGTGTCCGAGGCTGGCGGTGGAGAGCCCCTGCCGCCTCGGGTTCCTCGGGGGCGCGGGGCGCAGGGAGCCCGGCCGCCCCGACAGCCTCGCCCCCCGTGTCTTCTGCGGCCAGCCGTCAGCCCACGGCCAGGCTCAAGGTCGAGCCCTCCAACGAGCAGCCCCCGCCATGCCGAACTGTTCGGCCAGGGTCTGTCGGGGGCTGGCCATGTCTTCCAGGATTTCAATGGCCCGCCCGCGGGGGAGAATACTTTTTCTGGTGCAGTTGCTTCTCGGCTTAGGGAGGCCAAGTTCTGCGGCCCTGATTCGACTTCCCTCCTCGGTTCTGAGGGGTTTAATTGTTTGCAGGACCTCTCGGGCCAAGGGATCCCAGGCGCAGGGCCGAGGCCCGAAGAAATCCCATGTCCTTCGCCATTACCACGGCGAAGTGCAACTCGTGGGGCTCATTGAGGGAGTGGCTGTCTTCGGCTACCACTTCTCACATAACTTTGGTTCATGGGCACCACCTGGGGAATCCTGGCGCTGTAGGGAGAGCTTCGAGGACCCGCCTCAACAACGGCTTGTCGAGTTTGTGGAGTCCAGCCGTTTTGACGGCATATGGTGACACATCTGGCGGAGTGGCTATTTCTTGCGCGCGATGTCGGTCTCCCGTAGCAGTTTGCAAAGGTCGGGCTCTTGGGGTGGTTGCTCATCTCCCTGGAGGTTTGCCGTTTGCTATGTTGTCGGCTTGCGGTTTCGGTGCGGAAGGTGTGACTGATCGCCACATTGAGTTGTTTGAGGCTGTGGGGGCCTATCGTGGCTTGGAGGGGGTGGCTTATGTCGCACGCGGCGAATTCCACGTGGAACCGCATGTTGTTCAGGACCTATGCATCGTTGACAAAGACAGGCCAGGGTGAGCTCGTCGCCACCGGCCCCCCGCGTATTCTTCCAACGAGCAGTCGTGCTACGACTAGTTCCTGGTGTCCAGCGGTCTTGCTTGCGGAATGCAGGGGGCTTCGCGGTGGACCTCGCCTTCTCCCCCAAAGTGGCGCAGCTGCATGCGCTGGGTTGGTTTTCGTGAGCCTCCGCTCCTTAATGTGGATCCTCTTCATGCCGTTGCCAACAGGCCACCTGATTGCGCGGCTGGTAATGATATTTTGGGCCGCTGCGGCCAGGCCCTTCGGTCCAGTGATGTGGGCCAATCGCGCGGGGAAAGAACTGATTTCGAGGTTGGGGGAGGGGCTTTCTGTTCTTTGGGCACGGGAGAAGGGCCTGCAGACTCTTTTTGGAAACCCATGCTTCGCAAGGATTACAAAGCTTGCAAATGCCAAGACATCCGCGTCATGCGTTGCCCCAGTTCTTGTTTGAAGGGCATCGTGAAGTTGGTCGAAGCGTTTGTTACTAAGGGGCTTGAAGCTACGAGCTGCAGGGTAGGACTGGTGTGTAACTCGTCGGCTCTCTGCTCCGCTCCGACGGTGCCGAGGAACATCGCAGGAACAACATGCTGTCGGTTCTCAGGGAGTGGGTGGAGCATTGTGGCAACCCTGGTGTGCACCAGGATACTCGGCATCTTTTTGGCCCGGCCTCTGCGAAGGCGCGGCCCGTGGGGCGTGAACCCCCGGGGTGTTTTCGACAGGGAGGTTTGCCAGTTTTCGGGCCTGTGGAACGTCGGCGATGCGCGCCCCGAGGTGAAAGTCAGACACTCGGCCATCCTTCCTGGTAGAGCCATTGAGGAATTCAGACGTCTGAGCAGGAGATGCCCGTTGCCCTCCTGGCCAAAGAGAAGGGGGGGCTTCAGGCCCATCTGGATTTTTCCTTCGGTTGCCGCCTCTCGGAGCGGGCGAGTCGGCCTTGGCCGAGGGCTGGGAGGCCCGTTTCTCCAGGGACTATTGGGCCGCGGGACAGCGCGGGGGGCAATGGGCGCAGTGTGGAGGCAGCCGTTTGGGTCCGAGGACGGAGTCAGATCGGGCTTCTGCGCGGCGTCGGTTTTGCGGGTCATGTGCGCATAGTCTGAGCGCGCCGCATTGCATATCTCAAAGCTTCGGGTGGGTGGGTGGGGGGGGGGGGGGCGCGATTCTCCCATTGGGATTTTGCACCTTTGTCCTGCTGCTTTTTGCTCGGTTCGGGACGCGTGTTTGACTGGCACTTGCCTCAATCCCCTGTGCACCTTTCAATGTATCATAGCTGGCTGTAGCATGGCTACTGCATTTATCCATGCGCGCGCCCTTGACGCGTTCGACTCCATCCTGAGATCCACGTGCTTATCTCAGATCGACCAAGGCACTTCGGATTTCTTGTCGTTCGACGCGTATTTGGATGAAAGTTGCATCGCAGCTATTGGCAGCTATCCATGATCGATCCGTTGTGCACGATGGTCTCTTCCCTTCCGTATGCTGTGCAGTGCATGCTTGTGGGTCGAGTGGTCAAGGGCAAGGTCGCCTTGGTCTGCTCTTGCCACGTTCTTGGAAGGCAGCTTGAGCAGGAGTTGGGCGCCTGCGGACATGTTTGAGATTCTACTGTAAACCTCGGCTGCGATGACACCGCGGGTCTTGCATTCAGGAAGAGGAATGCCAGAGGGCTTGGGAAGCGTGCTGTCCGCCAGGCTCCGCTGAAGCGGAAGGTTATGCGTCACAGGCAACTTCGGGTGGAAACCAATCCGTTTTTTCTCCTGCTGGTCCGCTTCCTGGGTGCACCTGTGGATGTGACGCCAGGGGCTCGTGGACTCGGAAGTTTGTGGGCTCCGTCGCGTTGCGGCGAGTGCCATCGAGCCATCCCCGGCACGGAGGTCGCTCGCACTTCTTTCGCTGCTTGAAGGAGACCCGGTGTGGTATGCGGCGGTGGCGCCAGTGCTGCGTTTCTTCAACGAGATTAGGCCGTTGAGAACACATGCTTTGCAAGGTATTATCAATTGAGAATCAGTTCTTCGGAGTAGGCAGACAGCGGTCTTTTGGCGTGTAGCCTCGGGGCTTATAAGTGCCATGTTCATGAGCCTTAAGAGGGTAGGGTGGTTTATGAAGGATCATGCCACGTTTGTGGAAGATCGGGAACGGGAACTCAAGGCCATTTTAATGGCACCAGGGTTTATGAAGGTCCTGCTTCGTGATGCTGCTATTGGCTTGGTAGAAGGAGACGATTATGCGCGTTTGTGTGAAGGTGATGTTTTTTGCGGTGCACGTTCTGTGCCCCAAGGTGCCAAGAGTTCTGGTTCTGATAATGTGACGGTGATTAGGGCTGGGCCCATCGCTGGATCGGATCGTTGAATTCTTCCGTGAAGCCGCATCGCGGAACTAACGTTTGACTTTATACCCGTACGGTCCATACGTCGTTGTGCTATTCATATTGCTCTACCCATGTATTTCCACTTACGAGGTCTTTCACAACATATTCAAAGTTTGTATGTCAAATTGTAGTGATCCAGTCATACAGCGTCATCGACGCGGTTTTATCGGCAGCCCTCCAGACATCAGGTCTCCTGATGAGTTTTCAGCCTTGCGGCCTTCCTCACGGCGTGACTTTCTGATTCCTTGGCAACATAAAGCGAGATTTCTGGCGGTGGCTGGAGGGGGGACCCTACGGTGGACCTTATCATGGGATCCATTTGTGGACCGTTTTGGTTCTTACCTGCAAACTTCGGCGATGACTCAAGAGACAGTCTTTAAACCCCTTGGAGATAAAAGGGTGTGACCAGGGGGGGAGGGGGATGGGCTCGGTCTCGTCACGATTCGCGCCAGCGCCGCCTGGGAATGCGAAGGAATAGCAAATTACTACACGGTGCCAGCGCGAATCGTGATCTGACCAGGGGGGAGGGAGGGGGGTCAGAATGATAAAAAACGGACTTCACACCGGCGACCCTTTCGATGAACCATTTCGCGAGACCCTACAGTGCGACCCTATCTCGAGACCTGATCTTTTTTTCTTCTGGCCCTCGAGATCTTCTTGTGGAATTGTGCGCAGTGGGACCCCCCACGTTCACTCCTATCCTGATCCTCATTGGGTCCACACAGATGGCTCCTCACAGTCGATCTCACACATAGAAAATAATCACAAAATTGCATCCCAGAACGTGTGACCCACAATTTCTGTAGCCGTCTTGGCTCAAGCGATTGTCAGCCAACGCGCTGCCTGATGCTCCTTGAGACACGTCTCAGCAACCTCTGTGTCAGCAGCGCTTGGCGATGCATATGCACGTGCGCTTGGTAAAACGCATTCATGGCAGACGGCTCAGCTGTCTGTTGCCTGTCTTGGCCGGCTCGGATGACGCAGGCCCTGGGCTGTCTGCTGCCTACCCGTGTCGGCACGGACGGCTCAGCAACGAAGTGTGGTGACAGTCGTTTGCGGTCAGCTTGTCACGACCAGCAGGTCCCAGCCGAACCAAGCTCAACGCCAACTGGCCCGCTTACTGGCGCAACATGCGCAGAAGCTGACACTGCGCCTGCAACCACCATGCTTACATCTGGTGCGTCTGGCGAAGTCCCATACCCCAAAGCGATACAGTACGCGTTGGCTGTTGCGTTTATTATGCAATCCTTGTTTGCAGCTATGTTTGCTGCTACTAAATTTGGCCATTTTATCTGGCGCAAAGCTAATGCAGTCTTTTCGGTGCTTGCTGGTATATCAGACCCAACGCCAGAAGAGATCGAGCGCTCAAGAAGTGAGGCACGCATCGTGGCTATTAGTGACACAACAAAACTTGTGGTCACGCGCCGCTATGTTCATGGGTTCCGTTATTGGCAAGATATGGTTATGATTGTTGTCCATACTGCTGACACGACAATCATGTACAATCCTGTGCCCATGCCAATTCAGGGAATACGGGAACTCGCACTCGGACAGCAAATCATTGTGGTGGTACCGAATATGTATCACCATATGTTTGTGGATGATTATGTGGCGACCTTTCCAGATGCAATATTGATCGGCTCGCAGTGTGCAGCAAAGCGTCACAAACCGAACCTGGAGGTGGCTTTGCCAAGCACGGTATCATTGCCAGCTGATGTAGAATTGCTTCATGTTGATGGCTTTTCCCTGGATGAATACATCATGTTCGTCTACAGCGCGCGGCTCATTTGTGCAGCTCACTTCGTCTCTTGTGGCACAGAACTGTCTGTGGGTGGTGCAACACTTCTACCAGCTTGCTTAAAAGTCGTCGTGCGTAAAGCCGTTGGTTGGCATCCTAATGGGTTCCTTCCTAGATATGAGCGCCTTGCTGTCACCGACGAAGTATCACTCGCATCCTTTGTAACGAGACTGAGTGCCCTCGATCCCGTCGTCGTTGTTTCTGCACACGGAGGGCTTTGCAATGATGATGCCCAACAGGTATTGAGCCGTGCTTGGGGTTGGGTAGGGTTTCTTGGTTCTTGCGATGCTTCCAGCAGATCCTGATTGTGTCCAGGAGGGAAATAATGTGCAACCGCAATCAGTAGCCCTTTATTCACATCCCCGATGTTGGGTTCAATCTTTGATTCGACGCGTCCTTCCGTCTTTGCTGATCGGTGGCAGAGAGGGATTTATTCAATTGCATGGCTAAGTTGTACCTAGCGGAATGCGAGCCGTTGGTTTGATCTCCACATTGCAACCCATAGGTTGCAGTCCACACGGTGAGCCCCTTGAATTGTACTTTCTGTGTCGGCCCCGATATTCCCTTCTGGACGTTGCACACCACACTTTGTCACCACACACTGCTTTCACGCAGCTCGCACTTCGCTTGTATTTCGTGGTTTGATTGTATCGGGCACTCTTGCTAGCACCTTGTCTCTGTGTGTGTGTGTGTGCGGGAGGAGTGACAGTTGGCGTCCATTATCTGGTTGCCGTTGGGCCCATCCCGCCACCGCGCCTGGGTTGGAGGTCAGAGGCCTCCTGGATGCCTGAGGATCTCTTGGGAGGCCTCTCGGACATCTCTTGGAGGCGGTTTCGGGTTGCATTGGGCCCTCTTGGGGGCCTCTTGGGGCCTCTTGGGCGCACCTAGGGGGCTTGTGGGGGATCTTGAGGCCATCTTGTGGCCTTGGGCTCAAAGTGTCAGTTCGTGTTCCTCATCTCGGGCCCCTCTTGGGGTCGCCTTGGGGGCCCTCTTTGGCCTCTATTGGGGGCTCTTGGGCCGTTTTGGGGCGATCTTGGGCGTCTCCGGGGCCGTCTTGGACGCCTTGCAGACCGAAAAGGTGGCAATGCGAAACCATGCAAAAACCAACGAGGTTTGACGGTTTGGGCCTCTTGGGCCGCCCTCGAGGGCTTCCAGGGCGGCCCAGGAGGCGTTCAAGAGGGTTGCACCACGGTGACCGGGGCCATCTGAAACCATGTTGGTCATGCATGTCCCGAACAACGCGCTCTTGGCAACTCGAAAAGTCACGCGGGGACCCTCGAAAAGAGCGCGTGAGCCTGGTAGCGCCTGAGAGCGCCTGGAATTCCGGGCTGCTTACACAATATTTCAGAATTCTGGTTTCAGGCTCGTTGGGGCCCCTTGCGTTTTTAAGGAAAACAGGCATGGCGTCTTTCTCCTCCTGTTCCACCTCTTTCCTCCTCCGCGGTTTCGGGGCACTAACGAGTGGTTGCACATATATTCCTTTTGCGCGGGGGTTACAAAGCGGTGCCCTTTGTGGGTGATTATAACTCGATTCCCTTGGTGCAGGGGTTACAACTCGATTCTCTTTGTGTGGGGGGGTCACATTGATTCCTTGTGTGGCGGAGGAGGGGAGGGTGTGGCCCTGGGGGAAAGGTTCCAGCAACCAAAAACGGGCCCCTGAATCCACTGGTCCAGTTTTTTTCGGGCGGGACCGAATAAAAAGCAGGACCAGTGGATTCAGAAGCCAGTTTCTATTTTTTTGTTGTTGTTGTTTTTGTTCACTCGAGCCTTTCCGCAGAACCAGTGTATTCAGAGGCTATACAAAAAACCTAATAACTTTCCCACCCATCCTGTGGTGTTGGGTCCTCGCTTTGAAGAGACAGCGCCCTGCGTTGTTTCCTTCCTTCCTTCTTTCCTCTCCTCCTCATCCTCCTCCGCCTCCTCCCGCTCTTCCCTCCATCCTCCATCCACATCCTCCTCCTCCTCCTCCTCTTCCTCCTCCTCCTCCTCCTCATCACCATCACCATCACCATCACCGTCACCATCTTCATCATCATCATCATCATCATCAGCATCATTAGTATTATTCTCAGTATTGTTATTATTACTATCGTTATTATCATTAACATTTTTATATTATTATTAATTATTATTATTATTGTTGTTGTCAGTATGATTACGACTATTATTATCATCATCACCATCATCATCCCATGCGTTCGTGCCATCCATGTCGGCACATCCCTTAAACGGCTCGTGGCCCCATAGGGAGCTCCACCGAAGGTCCCAGTGGTACAGTTTACATGCGTCCCCGCCACCCATTTCGGCACACCCCTCACATGGTTCGTGGCCCCACAGGGAGCTCCACCGAAGACCACAGTGGCACAGTTTACATACGTCCCCGACACCAATGTTGGCACACCCCTCGCACGTTTCGTGGCCCCCATAGGAAGCTCCACCGAAGGCCCCAGTGGTACATTTTACATGCGGCCCCGCCCCACATTTTGGCACACCCCTCACACGGTTCGTGGCCCCACAGGGAGCTCCACCGAAGGCCCCAGTGGAACAGTTTACATGCGTCCCCGCCACCCATTTCGTGGCCCCCATAGGGAGCTCCACCGAAGGCTCCAGTGGTACAGTTTACGCACGTCCCCGCCATGCATTACGACACACCCATGCGGAACCTCCACTGGCACAGTTTACATGCGTCCCCGCCACCCATTTCGGCACACCCCTCACACGGTTCGTGGCCCCATAGGAAGCTCCACCGAAGGCCCCAGTGGTACAGTTTACACACGTCCCCGCCACGCATTACGACACACCCCTCACACGGTTCGTGGCCCCAAAGGGAGCTCCACCGAAGGCCCCAGTGGCACAGTTTATATGCGTTCCCGCCACCCATGTCGGCACACCCCTCACACGGTTCGTGGCCCCATAGGGAGCTCGACCGACGGCCCCAGTGGTACCATTTACATGCGTCACAGCCACCCAGTACGGCACACCCCTCACGCGGTTCGCGGCCCGTAGGGAGCTCCTCCGACGGCCCCAGTGGCACAGTTTACATGCGTCTCCGCCATCCGTGTCGGCACACCCCTCGCACGTTTCGTGACCCCATAGGGAGCTCCACCGAAGGCCCCGGTGGTACAGTACATGAGTCCTTGCCACCCATTGCGGCACCCCCCCACGCGGTTCCACCGAATGTCCCAGTGGCACAGTTTTCGTGCGTCCCCGCCACGCATTACGACACACCCCTCACGCGGTTCGTGGCCCCATAGGGAGCTCCACCGGAGGCTCCAGTGGCACAGTTTACATGCGTCCCCGCTACCCATTTCGGCACACCTCTCACACGGTTCGTGGCTCCACCGAAGGCTCCAGTGGCACAGTTTACATGCGGCCCCGCCACACATTTCGGCACACCCCTCACACGGTTCGTGGCCCCATAGGGAGCTCCACCGAAGGCCCCAGGGGGTGCGTCCACATGCGTCCCATGTTCTCGCAGTTGCATCTGGTTGGGTCCTTCGTCAGGCTAATTGTTCCTTTTTTGTTTCCTCGAGCCTTTTCCCCAGGGACCAACCCCCTGACGAAGCTGGCAGCGCCAGGGGCTCCGTAGTAAAGGCGCCAGGGGCTCCTGGGTACAAGTTTCCGTGTCAAGGATTCTTCGGGATAGACTTTTAAGTAAGCATTTCGTAGTTCAGGTTTTTCACTAAGGATTCCTTGGTAAAGATTCCGTATGAAGGGTTCCTTAATACAGGTTCCTCAAGGATTTCGGAGTCAAGGTTCCTCACTCAGGATCCCTTAGTACAGGTTCCTGACTACGGATTCCTCAATCAAGATTTTTGTTGTACGGATTCTTTTCAAAGGATTCCTTGGTACATATTCCTTATCAAGGCTTTCTTAGTGAAGGTCTCTTATAAAAAGTAACCCTTCAGTAACAAATCCTTAGTACGGAATCATCCGCAAATATTATATATCAAGGATTTCTTCGTAAATACGTTTCTCAATACAGAATCCTTAGTCGAAATTATTTGTTGACGATGGCTTAGCAAACATTCCTCATTAAATGTTCGTAAATGAAGATTCCTTATCAATGTTTCTTGAGAAAAATCCTTATTTGTTATTCATTACGAAGCACTCTGTAGTACATATTCCTTACACAAAAGGTTCCTTAGTACAGATCTTTCATTAAGGCCTCCTTCGTAAATATTCCTTGTTGAGGGTTCATTAGTAATGATTCCATATTGAGGACTCCTTTGCATTTATTCCTTTCAAAGGGTGCCTTTGTAAATAGTCCATGCTGGGGGTTCGTCAGTGAATATACCTTAGTCAACATTACCTAGTACATATTCCTTTTTCAAGGATGTCTTCTTACATCTTCCTTATTCCGGATTTCTTAGCGCGTATTCTTCATTAAGGATTCTTTGGTTCAAGTTCCCCACTAAGGATTCCTTCGTGCAGATACCCTTTTAAGGCTTCCTGCGTACATATTCCTTATATACGATTCCTTCGTACATACTGCTTAGCAATGATCCCGCCGTAAACATGCCGGATTCAGGGGGGTTCCTTCGTAAAGGTTCTTTTCCAAGGGTGCCTTATTAAAGGGTTCCTTAGAACCAGCTTCTTGATTAAATATACACCAGTAGCGATTCTGTATTAAGTACTCTTTAGTGCAGTTTTAGTAATCAAATTCCTTATTACGTATTTCTTAGTGAGTTTCCCACTACGGATTCTTTAGTGCAGGTTTGTTTTTAAGGGTTTCCTAGTCCATGTTTCCCATGAAGGTTTCCTGAAGACACATTTCGTTTTATGGAGTTGTGTTCAAATATTTGGAAATATTCCTGACCTTATTGAGGATTCCGCAGCAATGGTTCGTCACTAAGGATTCCTCGGTGGAGATTCCTCAGTAAGAATACCTTATCATATATTCTTTATTTAGGACTCCTCGGTGCAGATTCCTTGTTGCGGACTCCTTAGTACAGATTCCTTATCAAGGGTTCTTGTGTACAGATCCTTATTAAGGATTCCTAATTACAGATTCCTCTGAAGGATCTCTTAGGAATTATTCCTCATTCAGGGTTCCTTAGTACAAATTCCTTATCACGGGTCCCTTATAATGGATTACTCAAGGTCTTTACTAATGAGTTTCCTTACAAACGGAGGGGGCTCAAATGAGCTTGTAGCTCAGAATTCAAGACAGAGAATTCAAGGGGACCTGACGACATTCCACTCCGTGCCTCGAGGCACGGTGGCGGATTTCTGGCATTGTGGGTGGGTCTCGCCAATCTTTGTTTTCCTTCAGGCCCTAGAGGGAGGATCCCATGTGCCTCTCTGGACTTTGCAAGCGCCGGTTCCCATGAACATGTCGACATTCGTTTGATGGGGGAACCCAACAGGCTATTTGAGTGAGCGGGGCTGGATGTCAGTCATTGTTCGCATTCGATGTTGCCCGTCCACGGCCAGCTCAATGATTTTGGTGCTGTCGGAAACTCGACACACGCCCTAGCATAACTGAGATGCAGAGGGCAATTTGGGGAACGCAGGTAATCCAGCTGGACTTCGGAAACCTACTCGGCCAGAAAGCTCTCGCATGCCCCGCCGTCTTGATTTGCACCGCTGTGGAGATACATTTAATTGGGGAAGGAACTGGGGGTCAAGAGATAGCACCACGAACCAGTTTTTGGGGAACCTTTCCTCTCTGTTGCTTCATGGGATCCTCCCCAGCCTCTGACGCACTCGCACAGGAATTCTTCACGCTTCGCGTATCCCCACCAGCCCATCTCAAAACAGCAACTCTTGCGAAGCATGCAGACAGTCGTGTTTTTCAGGCGTGTTTCCGCCTGCCCCCGCATATCTCCGGGCCTCTCGTCCTGGTGTGAGTCGTTCGGGCCCTTCTTCCTGGTGTGAGTCGTTCGGGCTCTTCGTCGTGGTTTGAGTCGTTCGGGCTCTTCGTCCTGGCGTGAGTCGTTCGGGCTTCTCGTGGTGTGAGTTGTTCGGGCCCTTCGTCCTGGTGTGAGTCGTTCGGGCTCCTCCTCCTGGTGTGAGTCGTTCGGGCTCCTCGTGGTGTGAGTCGTTCGGGGCCCTCGTCCTGGTGTGAGTCGTTCGGGCTCCTCGTGGTGTGAGTCGTTCGGGCGCCTCGTCCTGGTGTGAGTCGTTCGGGCCCCTCCTCCTGGTGTGAGTCGTTCGGGCTCTTCGTGGTGTGAGTCGTTCGGGCCCCTCGTCCTGGTGTGAGTCGTTCGGGCTCCTCGTGGGGCCTCTTGGGGGCCTCTTGGAGCCTCTTGGGGCCTCTTGGGGGCCTCTTGGGGGCCTCTTGGGGGCCTCTTGGGGGCCTCTGGGGCCTCTGGGGGCCTCTTGGGGGCCTCTTGGGGGCCTCTTGGGGGCCTCTTGGGGCCTCTTGGGGGCCTCTTGGGGGCCTCTTGGAGGCCTCTTGGGAGGCTCCTGGGGGCCTCTTGGGGCCATCTTGGGGCCTCTGGCGACCTCCTCAGAAGCGCAAATGAGCGCTGCCTCCTGAGAAGGACAAAATGAGCCCAAAACCTTCGTGAAATCAATGATTTTGCTATGAAGGAAGATGAGCGCGGCCCCCTCAGGAGGCTAAAATGGGGCCGAAACCGTAGTAAAATCAAGGATTTTGGCTTCAAAGAAGAGGAGAGGGACTTATCTCCGTCCCCCCGTCGGGGCCAGAATCCTCGTGAGGGTCGTCGTTTTTTAGCCCTCCCAGGAGTCGTAAAAGACCCCTCCAACGACCCGCGAAACCCCCTCTCCAGGCCCAGGGGGAGGGGGTAGGGGGAGGGGTAAACCCCTCCCCGAAGGGGAAGAAGGGGGGTTGAGGACAGAGCGGGCTCTCTAAACCACTCACGCCCAAAGGGCTGGTGGGATTCCATAACCATTCCGAGCCGTTTCCGTAGCCCACGCCGGCCCCAATATTTCCCCAAGCGGTCCCAATACGGTTCCATGAAGCGCCCTTGAGAGGCAATCTAAGTTCCAAACAGCACAACTGTTTCGCCGATGTTGTGTACTCTTATTTTTTCAGAAGGGAGTGTCCGGGATGCTCCACGGAGAGCTCCCGAGAGGGCCACATACGCTTTCTAGATGGCCTAGAGTGGCCCTAGCTGGCCCTCGACGGTTCCGAGACGGCCCCAGGCCGCCCCAGATTTAGGTCCCTGAATTGCCTCGAATTGCTTCAAGACGTTCAAAGTCGCTCCAAGAGGCGCCAAGATATGCCAAGGTGTCCCCAAGAGTCCCCAAGACACCCGCCATAAATCATTCTAAGATCCGAAGGAGGTGCCAGCAGTGGCCCGAGAGAAGAGAGCACCAAGATAGCCCCAAGAGGAGTCCATCCCAGCTCGTCCATATAAGGAGCCCCGCGCTTCCAGGTTGTTGCTTCTCCTCCCGTTAAAACTCCAAATAATGACCCAAGACGGGCCAAGAAGGCCCAAGGACGGTACCAAGACTATCCAAGCAGGTCGACCCCAGGATGACACCAGCACCGCCCAGTATTTTCACAACGGCCACATCGACGAAAAATTGAACGTCACATGGCACTAATCACGTGCTTCAGTGTTCTTCGCCTCCCGCCCTTACCTGGTCAAGATGGCCGCGCAGATTCGACGCGGCTTCCAGACGGCAGCACAGCCGCCCAGGAGCACAGCAGGTGACCCAGGTTGTTCCCTGGACGGCCCTGACGCTGGCCCAACACAGCTCATCATCAGCTACACGACGTTCACAGGATACTCCCCCATTCCCAAGATGGCCCAGGAGCCCCTCGAGAACACCCAAGTGGCTCCGAGGATGAACCAACATCGGCTCACGACCGCCAAGGGTCTCTTGCTTCTTCCCTCCACCCATTCCCCCCATTCATTTATCCTTCTCGTCTTTCCCTCGTCTCCTCTTCGTTCCCCATCCCCAAGGGTGATGACGAGAAACATGAGGAGCAGGGGCATGAGGAGGATGAGGAGGAGAGGGGGCCACGTCGCCCGACCAGGCGCACTTGCTATCAATCTGCTGACGTTCCTGGCCTTCGCCCCCATGGTTCGTCAAGGCAGTCATAGAAGGATCAGCACCACCCAGACATACTCATACAATGCGCGCGTCGGCCCCGCAAGGGCGACCCGCGCGTTCAGACATCTTTTAGGAAGCAAGCACCGTGGTGGGCACTTTCTGGCCACACCGCTCGGGGCACGATCTACTACGGCATTCTGCACTGTGTTCGGGTCGCACGTGCGTCCCCAGCAAAGGCACATGGTATGAGTATGTCCTTCTGTGTCCCAGGACAGGAGGAGGAGGAGGAGGAGGAGGAGGAGGAGGAGGAGGAGGAGGAGGAGGAGAGGAGGAGGAGGAGAGGAGGAGTAGGATGATGATGATGATGATGATGATGATGATGATGATGATGATGATGATGATGATGATGATGATGATGATGATGGATGATGATGATGATGATGATGATGATGATGATGATGATGATGATGAGGAGGAGGAGGGAGGAGGAGGAGGAGGAGGAGGAGGAGGAGGAGGAGGAGGAGGAGGAGGAGGAGGAGGAGGAGGAGGAGGAGGAGGAGGAGGAGGAGGAGGAGGGTTGCAGCCGCACCTTGTGCAGACCACACCCTTCGGAGCCGCCGGCACGGAGCCGCGCCAGCGAAGGGGGGGCCTCACGGCCGAGGGCCGGGCCAGGAGGCGCCGAGGCAGCCACAAGGAGGCGCCTTCTCCTCCTCCTCCGTCCTTAGGATGATGGCTGCGTGGAGGAGGAGCGCCGCACCCCGGCCGCGCGGCCCAGATGACGAAGACCAAGATGTGCGACTTCCACGCGCAGGGGAAGCCTCGCGCCCAGCTCCTGCCCAGAGCCGTCTCCCGCCTGCCGGCCGTGCCCGAGGGGTGGGGTGGGGGGGCAGATCTCGAGTTCCGGGGTGCAAGGAGGAAGAGGAGGAGAGGAGGAGGAGGAGGAGGAGCAGGAGGAGGAGGAGGAGGAGGAGGAGGAGGAGGAGGAGGAGGAGGAGGAGGAGGAGGAGGATGAGCGGAGGAGGAGGAGGAAGAGGAGGATCGATCGAGGAGGGGCTGGGAGGGAGGGTCGGGCGGGGCCAGGATCGGGATAACAACCTTTCAGGAGCGTTTCGGAACGCTCTGAGAGCGTCCTGGAACGCTCTGAAACTGCCGCGGCCCCTGATGCCTCATCCAGGACCGCGGGATCTCAGAGATCCCCGATCCGTCTCGGTTCGATGTCATTCCAGTCCGACTAGGATGCGTGGAGGAGGGAACGATCCAGGAGGGATGCGCAGGAGGGGGCGGGGGGAGGCGGGACGATGGGGTGGGGAGCGTGCCAGGGCGCAGGCAGCGGCGCAGCCAGGACAGGGGCGTCATTCCGCGCTTTGCCGAGCTCGGGAAGTGGGGAGGAGGCAGAGAAGGTGGAGGCAGGAGTGACGAGGAGGAGGGGAGGAAGAGGAGGGGGAGGAGGAGGAAGTGGAGGGAGGAGTGAGGAGGGTGTGGAGGGGAAGGAGGCAGGGAGGGAGGGAGGGACGGAGGGAGGGAGGGAGGAGGAGGACGCGGAGGAGGACGAGGAGGAGGGGGAGGAGGAGCAGTGCGAACCCAAGACGCATCAACTGTGTTGCAATACACCCTCTCCCCAAGTTCACTCTTCATAGGTCCCGACTAGAACTTCTTTTCATTGCGGGACGTGGCACATCGACGCGGAGATCCCCATATGTGCATCTCATACTTTTGTCACGTCTCGCTAGGGAACTCTGTCTGTGAGCATCTCGGTGTGAGAGCGAGTTTGCGTAGACGACCTGCGCGACGACGACGATGACGATGACGACAGCGACGACTTCAGTGACGCAATCCTCCTGCTGCTGCTCCTCGTCCTCCTCCTTCTCCTCCTTCTCCTCCTCCTCCTCTGGGCACTTTTCAGGAGAGATGAGGGTAGCACAGGTGAAGAGCGAGGGAGCATGGAACAATCAACATAGAGAAGACTGAGTGAATCTGAGCGTAAGTGATCTGAGTGTGAGTGAGCCTGGGAGTGAAGGAGCATTGAGATTGAATGCCAGCGAGTCTAGGTATGAGAGAATATGTGTACGGTGCGTCTGAGAATGACCAAGGCTGACTATGAGTGCGCCTGAGTATGAGTTCGACGAGTCTGAATCTGAGAATGAGCCAGTCTGAGTAGGAGTGCGTCTGAGTATGGGCGAACCTGAGGGTGGGGAGTCTGAGTGTGAGTGGGTCTTAATCTGAGTAGGTACGAGTGTGAGTGAGTCTGCGTCCGAGTATGATAGGTATGAGTCTGAATTTGAGTGAGTCTGAGTATTAGTGAGTCTGCGTATGAGAGTCTGAGGGTTGGCGAATCTGCATGAGAGTAAATATGAGTGGGAGTTGGTCGAAGCGTGAGTGAGCCTGGTTGCGAGCGAGTCTGAATGTGAGTGAATCTAAGTAAGAATACGTTAGGTCACGAGCGAGTCTGAATATAGTTACGTCTGAGTGTGATGGTGTGGATGACCTGGGCACGAACGGAACCGTGATGTACCCCCTGGCGCCCCTCACCCTTGGGGTGCTGAAGCGAGCGCCTCGCTCGAGACATCGCAATCTGTTCCGAACTCAGATGCTGTTGGCCAGGCGCAGGCGAAGCGCCCGAGACATCCCCACAGCCTGGTCGCGAAGGGGCCCGTGATGTGCCCCCTGACGACCCCCCCCCCTCCCTGGAGTGAGACCAGCGTCTCGTCCGAGACGTCCTCCCAGCCTGCTCCGAACGCCAGCGAGTCCTGCCACCAAGACGCGCAAACCGCCCGAGCCATCCCCACAACCGCAGGGCGCGAAGGGGCTCTTCAATATGCCCTCCGGCCCCCCCCCTCCACCCCCTTTCGAGTGCTGGAACCAGCGCTTCGCCTGAGACATCCTCAAAGTCTGCTCCAAGAGGAGAGGACGCTGGTCACCAGAACAGGCAAAGCGCCGGAGACGCCCCCACAGTCTGGGCGCGACCGGGCCCGTGGTATACCCCCTGGCGGCCCCCTTGTGGGTGCTGAAGTAAACGCCTCGCCTGAGACATCCTCAGACGCTGCTCCGAAAGCAAAGGATGTTGGCCACCAGAGCAGGCACATCGCTTGTGACATCCCCACAACCTGGGCGCGAACGGGCCCGTGCCATACCCCCTGGCGGCTCCCCCTTGGGGTGCTGAAGCCAGCGCCTCGCCTGCGACATCCTCGCAATCTGCTCGGAACGCAAACGAGCCTGGCCACCAAACCCAGCCAACCGCCCCAGACATCCCCACAACCTGGGCGCGCCGCCCTCTTCAGGACTGCGTCAGACGCTCCCCCCAGGGGCGCCCAGAGCGCCCAAGAGGCCCCAAAGCCGCTCCAAGGTACCTCCAGGACAGCCCAACAAGTCACCGAGTCGCTCCCGATTCGCCAGCAAACCACTCCCACACGCAGGCGGTCGCCTCCCGATGGTTCACCACGCCCCCAAGGCGCTCCACGGAGGCTTCCAGACGGTGCAAATTTGCCCCCAGACGCTCCAAGAGGGTTCCCAGACGGCCCTCCAGAGGGCCCCTAGATACACAAATCATTGGTTTCCCTCAGGTTTTAAATGTTTTTGCGGCTTTCCGCCTTTTTGGCTTGCCGACGCTCCAACCCAGCCCCAAAAGCACCACCACTGGCTTCAGGACAGTGTCAGAGGCTCCCCATCCAGGAGCGCCCGGAGCACTCAAGAGGACCCCAAACCGCCCGAAGACACCTCCAGGACAGCCCAACAGGGCACCGAGTCGCCCCCGAGACGCTTGAAAATCACTCCCACACGCCCGCGGTCGCCTCCTGTCGGCCCACCACGCTCCCCAGGCGCTCCACGAAGGCTTCCCGACGGCCCAGACCGCTGCCCAGAGTGATTTTCTGGCGACTCTGGTGCGGCTGCGTGCATTGTTGGGCTGTCCTGGAGGTGTTTCGGGGCGGTGTGTCTGGGGCTGGGCAGAAGCGTCGGCAAGCCGAAAAGGCGGACACCCCAAAAAACATCAAAAGGCTATGGAAAACAGCTGATGTTTGCCTCTGTAGAACCCGAGGCGCTCCACGGAGATTCCCAGACGGTGCAAACTGGCCCCCAGACGCTCCAAGGGGGTTCCCAGACGGCTTCCAAGAGGGCCCCAAGACGCAACTCTCATTGGCTTCCGTAGATATTTTTGGGGAGTTCCCACCTATTCAATTCAGAAGGTATACGACAACCCACGAATAATCAACGAAGTCCCAAGACCGATCCGAGCCTCCAGACCGTGAAAGAGGGCCCACGTCGTCGTCGTCGTCGTCGTCGTCGTCGTCGCCGTCGGCGGCGTCGTCGTCGTCGTCGTTGCTTTGCCGTCGTCGTCGTCGTCGTCGTCGTCGTCCTCCTCGTCGTCGTGCTCGTCGTCTCGTCGTCGTCGTCGTCGTCGTCGTCGTCGTCGTCGTCGTCGTCGTCGTCGTCGTCGTCGTCCTGGGCCGCGGAGGTTCCGCAACTTTCGCCAGGAGACAAGGGAAGGGGTTCCTGTTGGAAAGTGGCCCTCAGGTTTTTGAAATTTCCGGCCTCCCAGAGGGTCAACATCCTAAAGTCTTCGAACCTGGACGTTCAAACCCCGTCCCTCCTCCCTAGAGGCGTGTGACGGCGTCTGGTCGATAGTGGGGGAGGAGGAGGAGAAGGATATGAGGGGGAGGAGGAGGAGGAAGAGGAGAAGGCGGAGGAGCAAAGAGGGAGGAGGACCCCTGGCCGCGCCCAGGGACCACCGCAGGGCATCGGGGGACCGGGGCTTCCGAAAGCCTTCAAGACGGTCCCAATAAGGACACAGGAGGGGTAACCCGAACCAAAAATCCGAACTTCACCTCGAGGGGCTCCCTGGAGGGCCCAAGAAGCCCCCCCGAGGCCTCCAAGAGGCCTCCCAAGAGCGCCCGAAGAGGCAATCATAGTTGATTTCCCTTAGGTTTTTGAAGGCTCTTCGAGTTTTCGCCCTTTCAGTTTCCCGACGCTCCAAGACGCCCCCAGAGGCCCCCAAGACCGCTCGAACACAGATGAAGAAGCCTCCAAGAGAGCCCCGAGACGGTCAACGAAGGCCCCAAGACAGTCCCTGAGACGCTCAAGACGGCACGAGATGGCCCCAAGACAGCTCCAAGACAGGCCCCAGAAGGGGAACGCGAACCCAGAAGTGTCCAGAGGGTCGTAGTTTTTGAGACGCCCAAGGCGGCCTGAGAGGGCCCCAAGACGGCTCCAAGACAGGCCCAAAGAAGGGAAACGCGTACCCAGAAGTGCCCGGAGCCTGAAGACGCCTCCAGAGGCGCTCAAGACAACCCCAGAGGGCCCCAGGAGACCTTCCAAAACGCCTCCGACAAGCCAGAACCCCTCCAAAACCAAAGGGAAATCAGTGACTTTCGCCTTCTTGCCTTGTCGCCTCCGATGGGCTGCTGAGACCTCACGATCGTTCCCAAGAGGCCCCAGGAGGCTCCAAGACGCCCCACAAAGCCCCTCAGACGCTCGAAGAGGCCCCAAGACGCCCTCAAGAGGCCACCAAAAAAAAAGCCTACAACTTCTGGGTGACTCCTGACGTTGCATGTGTGCGTGCGCATCTGCACGCAACTGTGAGACTGTTACGGGCTGGAGCTGGCTAGAACCACGCGCGCGCGCGCGAAGCGCGCGCGTGGTTCTAGTGTATTCCTCTTCCTATATTTTTATAAGCCCGGGCGGGGGGAAAACCCATCCCCCCCCAAAACTGGACTCCCGGGATCTGGGGCTTTGGGACCCTCCAGACGGACCTCGAAGCGGCCACCGGGCCTCACATGGCGTTTTGCCAAGCCTTCCCAGCACACTAGGGCGATCAGGGGGGTCATCGGAGACGTCCCAGAGACCCCCAAGA
>CAUYUJ010015258.1:274464-289464 GCA_963575745.1 Prorocentrum cordatum
ATCCTACCTGGTCGTGCGCTTGTTCTTTCTCTAGGTCAGGCTGCAAGCCTGCAAACAGTAAACGTGCAAATATCTTAAATGTCAGCGTAAGCTGGCGATGGGCCGTCAATTTTTTATATCATTTCTGCTCCTCGTCTTCGGAAACATGACAAAACACGTTTCCTGCTATGTGGGATCGATGCATTTTGTGTTGAGCAACGAATTCAAGCATGACAACAGGTGCTTGTGCAGAGCGTCGCCTCCATACGCAAGCATTTCGAGGGTGATGCCACGTTGATCTGCGCACTTCCCGCGCTTCATGCGCTTGAAAGCTTGTCGCAACTCCTCCATGCAAAGCGGTGCGATGTTATACGCGCCTCTGTTGCAAAGTGCCTCGGCCCAGTCGTTCCTAGCAGCGTCGCAGTCCGTTGTAAGAATCTGCTCGAGCGAAGCCTTACAACATTGCAGTCTAATGGACAACGCTTGCTCTGCTGCGAAGGGAACAGGTGAACGCGAGGAAGGTGCTTGATACCCTCATATTTCAACAGTTGTGACACAGCACGCGCATCGCAGTACTCCCGCATGCGTTTCAGGTGCTCTCGAACAATTGCTTGGACATTCTGGACCGTTCTTGTGGGTCACGTGCATCGCGTCGCTGTCGACGCATCTAGCCTGATTCCGGTGCGTCCCATGGCTTCGCATGGGAGCGAGTTGCGTTATTTGAGCTCCAGCTCGCGTGGCTGCGGCTGCAACGTGGTCCTCAAGTATTCAGCGAGAGATTCTTGCACTGTGCTCTTATATAACAAATCGCGGCCCTCGACGTTGAGCGAAGGTTTCCATCTAATTGCATCGTGCTGACGGCTCTTCTGGCGCCGAATACTCGGGCCTAGGTTAAACGTCCCGAGTACCGCACGGTGATCAGAACCCAGATCTAAGTAGTTTGTCGGCGAGCAAGACTGGCAATGGAAAGAAACATCAAACAGTATACAATCTAAAACTGCAGGAATCCAGAGACCCCCAGCAGGTTTACTGTGAGAGATCATGCCATTGCTGGTATGGCTCAAGGCAAGCATCCGAAGAAAAGATCTCGCCATGGTAGCGGAGCCGTGGTCCCGACCCTCGCAGTCCACAGGGTCGGGCTCCGCGGCTCCCTCTCCCGCCAGCGGCGCGGCGAGCCCCAGCAGCCTGGGGCCGGCCGCCGGTGCGGGAGCCGCAGCAGGGCTTGCCGGGCCCAGCTCCAGCGAGGGCGACGAGTGGGAGCTCGTCGAGGTCCATCGAGGCTGGAGGAGAGTGGCGAGGCAGCTACGCAAGCTGTTCAGGCTGAGGAGGACCTGGGCAGCGCTGGGCCAGCACCTGAAGGATTTCACGAAGCTGCTCGCGAACCGCCGCTGAGATGGCGGAGGAGCGCGTGCAGGCTCTAGAGCAGCAGATGATAGCGCTGGCCCAGGAGCTGCAGAACCGCCAGCAGAGGGAGAACGATCTCACGGCCGAGGTGCAGCGGCTCGGCCGTGTGGCCGAGGCTAGACCACGGGTGGACGGGCCTGTGCTACAGCCTCGAGCCGAGTCGCTCGTGGACACCCGCACGCTGGGCAAGCCAGACGTGTTCACGGGCGAGGAGCACAAGTGGAACGATTGGAAGGTGATCTTCAAGGCGTACTGTGGCGTCGTGAACGCCGACTTGCTGGCGGGGATGCGACTGGCAGAGAGCGCTGACGAGGCCTCAGTTCAGAACGATGACTTCCTCGAGGAGAACATGAGGCAGGCCTCGCAGCAGCTGTATTACATCTTGCTCCTCCTCTGCCGGCAACATCCCCTGACGACGATCGTGAATGCTGGCGAGAATGAGGGCTTCCAGGCTTGGCGTAAGCTGGTCGAATACTACGAACCGAATGCGAGGTCCCGCATCGCGGGGCAGCTGCTGAACCTCCTGAACTTCTCGTTCACTGGCGATGTCGAGGACCGGCTGGCGCTGTTCGAGCGAGAGCTCCTTAGATACGAGCAGAGGAGCGGCGAGGCCATCACAGCCTCTATGAGGATCGGCATCGTCTTTCGGCAGCTCGAGGAAGGCCCTCTACGCCAGCATCTCTTGCTTAATGCGACCAGGCTGGTGGAGTGGCAGGACTTCCGACGTGAGGTCACCGACATCCGCCGTGCCCAGAGCGCCATCGCCCCGGTGCCCGTGCCCATGGACCTGAGCGCGTTCACCAAGGGTGACGGCAAGGGCAGGTTCAAGGGCGACGGCAAGGGCAAGAGCAAGTCCAGTGGCAAGGGCAAGAGCAAGGTCGACAGCCAGGGCAAGTCCAACAGCAAGTCACATGGTCAGCAGCTCGGGCCACTCTGCTGGGGCTGCGGCGGTCGCGGCCGCACCCAGCGCGAATTCCCGAGCAAGCACAGGGGGGCGTTGGCGAGCATGGAGCAGACGCTGGCTCGCATCAACGCCTCCCAGTCGACGAGTACGACCGTGCCATCGGCGGCCAGCTCTATCTCGACGTCTGCGACTACGAGGCTGAGTCCGGCGACGGCGATGTCCGGCACGAGCTCTCGACAGGTCGCAGCACTCTACCTGAACGACGCGGACGAGCAGGTCAGCTACCCGTTCGCGAACCTCCACTCCCTCAGCATCTACGACCCGGGGCCGGGCAAGGCGGACGTGGTCGACTCTGCGACCGGCGCGGCCCTGGACCTGAACATGATCCACGGCAACTCGGATGCGGAGGAGGTCGAGCTCAACGGCGTCTTGCGTGTGGGCATCGACTCGTGTGCGGCGGCATCGGTGCTGCCGCGTGGCTCGTGTGCGGACTACCTGGTGCGCGAGGGCGGCCAGGCGATCTCGTATAGGACCGCCTCTGGCCACTACGTGAACGACGAGGGCGAGAAGATCCTCGCGGGGACGATGCCTGGGGCTTCTCAGGCACGCGCTGCCAAGTTCAGGGTGGCGGACATCAGCAAGCCGTTGCTGAGCGTCGCGGAGATGGTCGACTCTGGCCATCGGCTCGTCTTCGACTCGGAGGGCGGGCAGGACATTAGCTACGCGTACCACAAGACCAGCGGGGACGTTGTCAAGGTCTGCCGCAGGAACAAGGTCTGCGAGATGGATATGCACGTCGACCCGTACGTGCCGGAGGTCTGCCCGGTCGAGGTGGCAGGCCGCGAGCCTCCCGAGGGTGATGCCGGCCAGCCAGGCGCGGCTCACGAGGAGGTCGCGGAGGGCCCGCCGGTGCGGCCGGCGAGGGGGCCCGCAGCGCCGACGGCGGCCGAGCGAGCCGCGCGCGAGGTGCTGCACGAGCCCTACAGGGCATGGTGCCGAGAGTGCGTCTCCGGCAGAGGCCTGTCCGCAGGCCATCAGACGAAGGACCACCAGGAGTCGGCGCTCGCGGTGGTTGGCATCGACTACGGCTACCTCGGTGAACGAGAGGACGCCACGCCGCTGCTGATCGGGAAAGATTCGAAGCAGCGTTGGTTCCACGCGTCGGTGGTCCCAGCTAAGGGGGCGCAGCATCCCTGGCCGGCAAAGTCGTGGTCCCGGAGGCTGGCATCGGCTGGCCACAAGCGCTTCGTCTTCCGCTCAGACGGCGAGGCGCCGCTCGTCGCCCTGAAGACCCGCATCGGGGCCAAGCTCAAGGAGGAGTACGGCATCGAGACGGTGCCCGAGGAGAGCGCGGTCGGCGACTCTCAGGGCAACGGCCTGGCCGAGCACGCGGTGCGCGAGGTCAAGGCCAAGGTGAGGACGGTGCGGGCGCAGGTGGACGACCTCCACGGCGTGAGCATTGGCGTCGAGCACCCAGTGACCCCGTGGATGGTCGAGTTCGCAGCCATGTCCATCAACCTGGGCAGGCGGGGCGCTGACGGCCGCGCGGCTTGGGAGCTTCGGCACGGCCGCGCCTTCAACGAGGACCTGGCTTGCTTCTCGGAGAAGGTCCTGTATCTCCCAGGGGGCAAGCGCAAGGCTGGGATCGAGGACAAGTTCCTCGCTGGGCTCTACCTGGGGCCCACGCTTCGGACGGGCGAGGTCTACATAGGCACGGAGTTGGGCGTACTTCGGGCCAGGGCCTTCAAGCGGTTGACGGTCGAGCAGCGGGCCGACAAGGACCTGCTGAACAGCCTCGTGGGGAAGCCGTGGGCGCCGGTGCCGACGGACGAGGTGGACGAAGTACCGGTGGCCATCGAGATCCGAGCGCCGGTGCCAGCGCCGGTCGCGCCTGTGGGCGGACCTCTGGCGCCCATCCCTGAGGCTGGGGACCTCCCGCCCCGGGCTCTCCGAGTCGGGCGACCACCAGCAGGACCGCGGGCCGTCTACATCAGGAAGGACGTTGAGATCGCGAAGTACGGGCTCTCCCCGGGCTGCTACGGCTGCGCCGCGATCCTGAACGGCGCCCGGGCGCAGGCTCACTCAGCCGAGTGCCGCGCTCGGATCGAGCAGGCGATGCAGGACGACGAGGAGGCAACGCAGAGGCTCGAGGATGCCCGTGAGCGGAAGCGGCATCGCACTGACGTCGCCGGGCCTGTCTATCAAGAGGGCGGCTCGTCAGGCAGTGGCGGCCCAGCCCCAGCTCAGCAGGTGCCGCCAGCACCCGAGGCCGCGGCGGCGGCTGACGTGGCGATGGCTCCGGCACCACACGACCCCGGCGACGACAACATGCAGGAGGAGATCGGTGCCCTTCTGCTCTCCCTCGGCTACAGCGGGCGCAAGGCCGACGTGATGGAGGTCTTCTGCCCGAATAGGCTTGTGGGCTTTGCCCCCCTCTTCGGTCTGGTCCACGGCGGCTCGTTCGACCGGAGGGTTGGCTGGGGCCTGACCGACCGCCAGCAGCAGCGACAGTGCCGGGAGCTGATCGAGCACTTCGAGGTGTACTTCCTCTTGGGCAGTCCTCGCTGCGCGCCGTTCTCCATGCTGAAGTACCTGAACGAGGACGCGGAGAAGCAGCGTGAGGCCTACGCCATCGGGTACGAGCACTTGAGGTTCGTGATGGAGCTCTACACGCTGCAGGTGAAGCACGACCGCACGTTCTTGCACGAGCACCCCTGGAGCGCGGACAGCTGGGACCTGGACATCGTGAAGGATGTGATGACTCTCCCGGGTGTCGAGGTCGGGCGAGGCGACCAGTGCGTGTTCGGCCTGGTGGTTGCTGACGCGCACGGCGACAGGCTCGCCAAGAAGCCGACAGGGTGGATGAGTAATAACAAGGAGGTGTTGGATGAGGTTTGCAAGCGCTGCCCCAATGATACTGGTATTGGCAGCCGCCACGAGCATTCCATCTTCGTCGGTCGCAACATGCGTGTGGCGGAGAGGTACCCGGTCAAGCTCCTCCGCGCCATCCTCCGTGGCCTCCGCCGTCACCTTAGCAACAAGAAGGTGCTCGCGCTTTCGGCCCTGGATGCTGGGCCGAACGTGGACGATGAGGAGATCAGCCTGAAGGACTTTGTCGGGAAGTGGCGCGACACGCTGAGGACCGAGTTCTACGACGACCTCGCCGGCCTCCCGCTGGACCCCGCGCGGGTGAAGGCCGCGAGGCGCCTGGAGATGGATTTCATGGCGCAGCTTGGCGTGTGGGTCTACGCGAGGGAGGAGGACTGTCAGCGCGAGCTTGGACGGAGGCCTCTCAGTGTGCGCTGGGTTGATATCGACAAGGGCGACACCGACCGGCCGGATTACATATCCAGGCTCGTCGTGCAGGAGACCAAGGCGCAGAGCACCATCGCCGGGAACGACATCGGCGCGGTATTTGCGGCGACCCCGCCGCTAGAGTGCCTTCGGCTCATCTGCAGCATGGTGATGTCGAGCGACCCGTCCGAGGGCCGCGTGCTGCGCTTCCTGGACATCTCGCGGGCACACCCGCACTGTGAGATCAAGAGGACGGTCTACATCGAGCTTCCAGAGGAGGATCCGATGTCGCAGGAGATCGGTACATGTGGGCTTCTGCGGATGGCGCTCTACGGGACGCGCGACGCTGGCCAGAACTTCGAGCTCGCGGCCGCCGAGACGGTCATCGGTGCTGGCTGTGACCAGTCGGCCTTCTCGCCTTGCGTGTACTGCCACAAGGACCTCCAGGTGAGCTTCTCCCACCACGGCGACGACTTCGTGCTCGAGGGCTCTCGGGGCGGGACGGAGTCGATCTGCGAGGCCCTGAAGACGAAGTTCATCGTGAAGGACAGGGGCGTGCTCGGGCCGGCGCCTACCGACGCAAAGGAGATCACGTGCCTCAACAGGGTAATACGCTGGCGAGACCGATGGTGCCAAGGGGGCGAGGCCATCGAGTACGAGGCGGATCCCAGGCACGCGCAGATCTTGCACGCGCAGCTTGGAATGGACCCCCGCACCGCGAAGTCATTGAGCACGCCAGGGCTGAGCCAGAAGCTTACACCTGAGGTCGAGTGCGAGCTGAGCGAGCACGGGGCGGCAGAGTACCGCAGTGCGTGCATGAGGCTGGGCTACTTGGCGCTCGATCGGCCAGAGGTGCAGTTCACGGCCAAGGAGTGCGCTCGCGGCATGCAGAAGCCGACAGAGCGACACCTCCGCCTCCTGAAGCGCGCTGGACGCTTCTTGATCGGGGCGCCGCGGGCCATCTGGAAGTGGGGCCGACAGCGGGCACCCACAGTGATGGACATCTACTCAGACACCGATTGGGCAGGCTGCCCGATCACGCGGAGGAGCACCAGTTCAGTCGTGATCAAACATGGGCAGCACCTGATCGTGACGGCACCGACGACTCAGATCCCCATCTCCATGAGTTCGGGGGAGGCTGAGTTCTACGGCTGTGTGCGAGCGGCCAGCAGGGCCATCGGCATGCAGTCGCTGTGCCAGGGCCTAGGCAGGGACGTGAGCCTTCGCATCTGGAGCGACTCGGCAGCTGCTCTTGGCATCATGCAACGACGAGGCTGCGGCAAAGTCCGACACCTCGAGACGCCGACGCTGTGGGTGCAGAAGGCGCTCAAGGACGGACGGTTTCAACTGGCCAAGGTTCCCGGGAAGTCGAACCCGGCGGACCTGGGGACGAAGTTCCTCGACCAGGCGGCGATGCTCCGAGGGCTGGAGATGATGAGTGTCAAGCTCTCGGACGCGCCCCTTTCGAGTGCCCTTCAGGCGAAGGTCTGAACCAGGGGCACGAGCGGCCATTTTGGCTTGGCCATTTCGGCCTGCAGTCTTTCGCTCCGCGCTGTCATTGCCTTGGACGGGCTACGGCCGTCAGCGCGGCTATTGCGTGTACTTTGATTGCAGTGCTCGACCAACGTCGTGGTCCAGAGCGCTGTGTATTGACAATGAGTTTCGGAGCTTTTCAGGATTCGAGTATCGTGCCTGGCTGAAGAGCTAGGCGGCACGAAGGGGGCTGCAGGAATCCAGAGACCCCCAGCAGGTTTACTGTGAGAGATCATGCCATTGCTGGTATGGCTCAAGGCAAGCATCCGAAGAAAAGATCTCGCCAAAAACCCGCTTGGCACCAAGCGAGCTTCGAACACTCCACGAATCGGGCGCGTGCTGCACGCTGCTGGCCTCGAGGCCCTTCTCGAAACAACATGTTGGCAGTAGGCGCCCTCTTTCTCCAGAGGGAACCTGGGTGTTAGAATCACCGGTGATGCATATTTTTCGACGTCGCCTCCTAGCAACATCGACCTCCTGCTGTAAACGAGTGCAGCAACATCGAGTACATCGGCATGCGGGCATCCCGCGTGTGGCATGTATACAGAAAAGAGCGTGCAAGCAACGCCATTGATACTAATGTCTACTGCAGGCACGCGGCCAAAACGCGAACGCGTGGCTGTGACACCTCTCGTGTGTCGCGCATATAAGCAGATAGCCAACCAAGCGTATCTGGTCGAGCCCGGTGCCGCTGTGAAGCCTTGACCCCCGTCGAGGTCAATCTGATCTGACGTTGCACGGGTCTCACTCAAACAAACAACATCCCACGTTAGATCCGAAAGCTTCCCAAGCAAAAGCCCTAGCCAATCAAGAGTATGTACACGTGCGTTTTTGCCGTAAGCGTTGAACTTAAAATGAACATTGAATTTTGGTGAAACGTTTCCTGTACCCCTCGACCAGCGTTGTCCCCAGCTGCGACCGTCTGCAGCTGCCAGGGCAGGTGGGGGGCGAACCAGCTCTCCAGCTCGCTGTTGCTGTTATGGCTTGCTACAGCCTTTGCCCCTTTTGCCGCTGCCCTCGCACGTGACGCCGCGCAGGTTGTCTGTCAGAGTGTGACTTCAGGAGCCCTTGCCACTCTGGACCTGCGCTGAGATGCTGCTCCCAACCGTCGCCGTGCGTGATGTTCGACGCTCCCGTCGCCACGCTCGCCTCGATCACGGTGTCGGGCCCCACCTTCACCGTGCCCGTTTCCGGGACCACAGGACGAACAGCCTTTTCGCGCCACACAGAACGGACCGGGCCACCCGGACTTCGAGAGGAGCATCCACCTTTGCCCAGGGGCTTGTCCTCCAAATAAACTCGCGCGGCTCGGAGCTTTGATGTTGCAGAGTTTCGACCGGCCGTGGAGGCAAATTTGCCGAAGAGATTGCCCGAGAAGTTTCACTTTGAGTAGAACTCGTCGGCGGCCGGGGCATTGCACCACCAGAGCTGGTCTTTCAACCATGTCTCTGCCTCCGCCTGGCCGCTAAATCCGAGAAGATTGCCAAATACGGAGGTCTCTTGCTTGGAAGTGGTGGCAGTGGAGCCGATGGAGCCAATGGAGCCAGCGGCGCTCCTCAGCTCGGCGATCTCGATCTCTAACGCCTTGATGTGGTTCATGACATCCTCGTGGGCGTTCGGTGGAAACTTGGGGGCCTCCAGATTCTCCACGTAGGCGATGCGGATCTCTACGTTCTCCATTCGCTCATCCACCTCTGCCATCCTCGCGTCGAGGCGATTCCCAAGGCTTTCGATGGCAGTCCGCAGAGGTTGGACCTCTTGCCTGAATAGGTATGCGACCTCGTGTGACGCTGGTGGGCGTGCCTCAGGTTCAGGTGCCGGTGCGCCCGCATTGAATGCATCTGGAGGCCTGTCGGGGACCTGCGGCGGCGTGTTGAGGTTGTGCTCGAACGGGCCATCGTCCATCTCGTTGAGCGGGCTAAATAAGCGAACCAGCCACCCCAAACCCCACAGGGGGAGGGGGGAGGAGGAAGGAAGGACGAGGGAGCGACGAGGAGGGCAGGAGGGCTTCGCGTGGACGGGCGGGGCCGCGCGAGCGGCAGGTCTCGTGGGCTTTCTCGCCCCCGTCTGGGCCTGGTCCAGAAGCTCCGAGCGGGCTCCGAAGGGGTCTTGGGAATTCGGATCTGGTCCGATTCGACGCGACCCCTGGCCCGTTTCGCATCGATCTGGCTGCCGAAGTTCTTCCCGCATCGATTCCGATTCGAGCTCCGGTGTCTGATTCCCGAGCCGATGCGGCTATCGTTTACTCATCCCCGACTTCCACAGGTATGACCGCATTTCGATTTCGATCCAGCTTCCCGATCTGATGCTGGCCCCTACTGCCTGATGCCCCAGTTCACAAACCCCAAACAGACGCCCAATACCAAAAACGCGAGGGCCAAGACAGAACGCAGGCTCCTCGAGACTTCGGGGAGGGAGATTTTTGGGCTCAGGGTTTTACCAGGGTGACAGCGACGAGCGCAAACCATGCCCCGGAATCTTTGGCCGATCTTCGAATCCTCCTCTGTGAATCCGCGATTTTGGGGCTGGGGATGTGTTTTTTTCTTGGTCACCTGTTGCAGGGTCCAACTGGCCCGCACCGCCTGGCATCGCTCGGACGTGTGCATTTTTTTCTCGGCGAGAACCATCGAGGACCATCCTCGACCAACGAGCAACAAAAAGAAACACGCATGAAACCGACACATGCACGACTTCCGATTCCGAGGAGGAGGAGGAAGAGGAGGAGGAGGAGGAGGAGGAGGAGGAGGAGGAGGAGGAGGACCACGAAACACGAAACGAAACCGAAAAAACTCGGTCGTCCGAGTGACGGCGGGACCGTGCCCCCTTCGGCACGCCCCTCCGCGAGGACTTTCTTTGTCGGCCCGAGGCAGCGCCTGCCCGCAGGGCGGCACCGCGGCCGACCGCCTCGGCACGCCGCCTAGCGCGGAGCGGTGTCCTCGCGCGTCTGTCGGGCCTCGGCTGTGCTGCTCCTCGGCTGCCTTCGCTCGGCGCCCCCCCCTCTTCCGCCTCCTATTCCTCCTTCCTCCTCCTATTCCTCCTCCTCCTCCTCCTTCTCCTCCTCCTCCTCCTCCCTCCTCCTCCTCCTCCTCCTTCTCCTCCTCCTCCTCCTCCTCCTCCTCCTCCTCGCTCTGCACCCCGCGCGGCTCCCTCCGCGGCCCGAGGCAAAGTTACCAGATTTTTTGTTGTTGGAGTATTTTGGAGATGCCTTGGAAATTCGCCACCAGACTATTATTTCATTCGTCTATCTTAGAATATTCTTCCAGTAGAGGGCCTGGCATCGCTCGGCCGTGTGCGTTTTTTCCTCGGCGAGGACCATCGAGGAGCATCCTTGACCGTTTGCCCAAAAACCACGCACGACACCGAAACAAAAACACAGGGAATGGACGTCCGAGCGACGGCGAGAGGGACGCGCCCGACGTACCCCCAGTAGTCCCCCTGGGCCTGCTCCTCCTGCTGCTGCTGCTGCTGCTCCTCCTGCTCCCGCTCCGTCCGACGTCGCTGCGCCTGTGCGTCCCCTGTCGTCCGCGCTCTGGCCCTGGGGGGAGGGGGGCGGCGGCACCTGTGCGCGGGCCGCGGCCTGCGCTGCCCGCACGGCCCGAGCTCCGTCCCCCCGCGGCGCGCGGAGCGGCTGAGGAGGGGCCCACTGAAACTTCACTTCGTGACATCCTTTGCGCACAAATCCGCAACCGAATCCTGGCTCCGACCACGACTCCTATACCGCTGCGGTCTCAATGTTTTGAACGAACTACGGCACTGGTGACATCGGACGAATTGAGCCACGCTGACCGGGAACGTACTTCTTCAATATCGTTCCACATACAATGCGACGCTTCAACAATTGCGGGCCGGCCGGAACGACCCGCAGAAGCATATCCCATGGTACACGCTGCCGCATATGGGGCTGGGCACTCTGCCAGTGTTGTTTGTGCACGCAGTACGCATCTGCACGTCGTGTGTTCCATGTTCTAGTAGAACATGTTGTGTACATATATAGGTGCACGCGAGATCATGTGTTTGGTGATTTTGGATAGTCTCTGTGCTATGGTTTCGCACATGCCTCGTTCAAGCGCCTTCTTCGCCTTGGCAAAGGTCGGGGCCGGGGGGGGGCGGGGGCATGGCTTGGGGGGGGCAGACCAGTGAGGAGCATACCACGCGGATTTCCACGCAAAGCAGCGATTATTGTTGTTGTTATTGTTTCGACGCCGCCAGGAGCTCCAAGCAATGCCCGATCTTAGAAAGACGCGAATCTGCCGCGCCTTCACCCAGGCCAGCCGCCCCAGCTGCGGGTGGGGGAAACGAGGGCCAGGGTGGTGGTGGTGGAGGGGAGGAGGAGGAGGAGGAGGAGGAGGAGGAGGAGGAGGAGGAGGAGGAGGAGGAAGAGGAGGAGGAGCAATGTTTTTGTTTTCTGGCGTTCTTCTGTCTCTGGGAGGCTTCTTGTCGCTACGGCTGGGTCGTCCTCCAAGTCGCCGGGGCAGATGGGGGATGGGGGACGATGAGGGTGAGCGCGGAGGGGGAAGAGGGCGGCTTCAGGGTGTGGATCTGTGGTTTGGGACTGGCGCACCTCGATTTGCCGAGGGCTCGGCCACGTCCTTGACAGGGCTCAAGGTTCGGGTCGCGTCGAGCTCGACGGGCCCCGCGGAGGTCCCCAGGGGTTCCCTGGAGGCCTCCGGAGGTTCCCCCAGAGGTCCGAGGAGGTCCCTCGGGAGGCTTCCAGGGAGGCCCGGATGCCCGCGTAGGCTCAAGATTCGGAGGTGGCTGGACCTCCTACCCTGACACGTCGATGGAGGAACTGGCCGTTTTCGGTTCGCGAGAGGGCGTGGCGGCCGTCATTTTTGCGGGTCTAGATCCGTCGGTTTTGGTCCCAGGCCAGGGTCACTGAGGGGAGGTTTACGATAGGGAGGTTTTTCCACCGCCGACAGATGGCAGACTCTTAGAAGGACTTCCAGGAAATGGTCGGCCAGCCGGATCTCGCCAGCACCGACCTGGATGTCCGTGCTGGCGTCGGGCCAGCCTGAACCAGGAGGGCAGTATTCCTTGACGACCCCCCTCGGTGGCCCATCGGCTTCGGCCCCCCCCCATTGGCTTCGGCACCTCCCGAGAGATCGTGGATACGGGACAGAGGGGCACGCACAGTTGAGGATCTTCAGAGCGTGTGTTAGCCCAACGTGTATGTGTGCGTGTGGGCCCCATCCAGTTCCGCCGATGGCACGCAGCCTGCGTCGGCCCTCGTCGCACTGCTCGGGTCGTGCTGGAGGGCTCCCGCGTACAGGCTCGCGCTGGCGCTCGCGCCCTGGGGACCGCGGACGCGGCTCGCCTGGCCGTGGCCGTGCGGGCTCGCCGGCCTCGAGCTCGCCCCACGGGCCCTCGGCGCTTCGGCGCCGCCTTGCGCGCGCGCGCGGGCGCGCGCGCGGCGTGCCGGGCGGCAGGCGTGCGCCCTCGGCGGCGTCTGCGGGGGGGCGTCGGCTCGGCAGACGCCGCGCGCGCGACGCCGCCGCGCGGGGGGTGGCGCGGCCCGCAGCGCCGGAGGCCGTCGCCCCGCCGTGGCACTTCGAAGGCGCATGACGCCCTCATTCTCGTGCCTCCTGCCTCCTCCCGCCTCCTCTCCCCGGACGCCGACCGCCCAGAAAAAGCTGTGCGCCCCCTCCTCTGCGGCGAGCCTCTGCACGGACCTCGAGGCCAAGAGGCTCGAGGCCGACCAGGCCGAAACGGCCCTGCCTCGTGCCTCCTTCGCTTCCTCCCTCCGCTCCTCGCCTCCTCCGGCCTCCTCCCTCCGACGCCCTCCGCCCGTCCCCCTCCTGCGTCGTGTAGAACTTGAATTGGCAACGGTCTCCCTCCACCCTCCTCCTCCAGTTCCTCCCCGCTCCTCCTCCACCCCCTCCTTTTCTCCTCCCACCCCCGAAGGAGCCGTGTTGTCTGGCATCTTGAATGCTGCCAACAAAGGCCTCTCTCTTTCTCTTCCCACCCCCTGCAGAACAAAGGCCTCTCTCTGCCCTCCCTCGCCGCTCCTCCTTCCTCCCTGCCCTGTGTTCCAGCCTCCGTTTTCTCTGCCCGCCACCTCTGGGGCGGCAGGCGCCGCGATCCTCTTCGGCGCCGCGGCCCGACGTCAGCCGAAGGTCGCCTCCGGGGTGGATCTTCGCGCGGCCGCCTCTCACCGCCGCCCTGCGGCGAAAGCGAGCGCGACTTTCGGCTGCGCTGGTTGCGCCGCTCCCTCTCGCGCGCCTCTGTTCTCGCGCGGGGGGCGCTGCGCAGCTCGCGTCGCGGGCATACTGCGGCCGCCGTGCTGGGATTTCCCCGCGCCTCTCGCCTGCCACGGGCCAGATGGCCGGTGCCCACACAGTCCTTGCCTCTTGGCATGCCGCGGCTGTTGCAGGATATCCCATGCACAGGCAATGGCTTTGGCGGCGCGTGGGTGGGGCTGGCGGATGCAGAATCTCGATGCGTAGCAGCTTTGTCTTCGTCGCATCCATCGGCCCACCCATAATCTCGATGCACAGCAGCTGTGTCTTACTCGCACCCATCGGCCCATCCATCCTACAGTACCGATGTTTTGGGCTTGTTGAGCCAATCGGGCTTTGAAGACCTCCGCGGGGAGTTCTGGGGGCTACCGGGGACCCGGGGGCCTCCAGAAACATCGGAGACAACCCCATGATGTCACCTCCGAGACCCCCGGTGCCATATTGTTCTGTTCGGTATTCGCCTCCCTGACCTCCGGGCCTCTTTCCCGGTGGGGCCCTTCCCCCCCCCCAGACCAGTGTGGCTCTTGGAGGCCGACTCTGCACCGGGCTAACGCCCGTCGCGCGCCAGCGCCAGAACCGCGGGGATAAAAACCACGAGTCGGGCGCGCAGACGTATTTCCCCCAGCTTCCGCCGGCCTTCCGCAGGCCTTCTGACAGCGGAGGCGACCTCGTCTCACTTCCGCTGGATTCCGCCGCCCTTCCGCCGCCTTCGCCAAGGAAGAGATGCCAACTCCCTCGATCCTCGAAGGCGGAGCCCTTTCTGGAGCGCCCCGCGTGGCTCGTCCAGCACTGCACAGTCGCGGCGCTGCGAAAGCGCAGCGAGCCTGCCGTCCAGCCGTCGCGCTGACAGAGGGACCGCTGATGAAGAAACAAAGGGTCTCGCGTGCGGACGGATCCAGACTGCAGGGCGTGGGTTTCGGGAGCGGCAAACGCCAGAGGATGATGATGATGATGATGATGGTGATGATGATGATGATGATGATGATGATGATGATGGTGGTGGTGGTGGTGGTGATGATGATGATGGTGGTGGTGATGATGATGATGATGGCGATGATGGCGATGCTGCTGATGCTGACGATGCTGATGACGATATAAGTGCCAGTGGTGCTGATGATGATGACGATGAAGAGGAGGATGAGGATGAGGATGATAATGATGATGATGATGCTGCTGATGATGATATTGATGATGCTGACGATGACGATCATGATGAGATTATTGATGCTGATGTTCATGCTGGTTAACGGTCAATATGTTGATAGTGATGATAATGCTGGTGATGAAAAGGATGCTGCTTCTGATGATGATGAGGATGAGGATGATGATGATGATGATGACGCTCGTGATGACGCTCATGATGATGATGCTGATGATGATGCTGATGCTGCTGCTGATGATGGTAGTAATATTGATGATGATGATGATGATGATGATGATGATGATGATGATGATGATGATGATGATGATGATGATGATGATGATGATGATGATGATGATGATGATGATGATGATGATGATGATGATGATGATGATGATGATGATGATGATGATGATGATGATGATGATGATGATGATGATGATGATGATGATGATGATGATGATGATGATGATGATGATGATGATGATGATGATGATGAGATGATGATG
>CAUYUJ010015258.1:294464-344272 GCA_963575745.1 Prorocentrum cordatum
CGGTGCCTTTCGGTGCCCTCTTGGGGCCCTCTTCGGCGGTTTTTGGGCGCCTCTGGGTTTGTCTTGGGGCCCTCTTGGGCCGCTCTGGAGCCCTCTTGGAGGCCTCTTGGGCTGTTTTGGGGGGTCTTGGGGGCCTCTAGGGCCGTTTGGGAGCGTCGGGGAGCCGAAAAGGCGAGAACGCCACACTACAAGTAACAACCCAAGGAACATCAATGAGTTTGGTCTCTTGGGAGGCCTCTTGGGAGGCCTCTTGGAGGCCTCCTTGGGCGTCCTGGAGGCCTCTTGGGCAGCCTGGGGGCCATCTTGAGGGTTCCGAGCGATCGTTCGGCGACTCGGGGCCCTCTTGGCCCGTCCTGGGGGCTTCAAGCGGGGCCCTCCTGGCCCGTCTTGGGGCCCTCCTCGGGCCCGAGAAGCTCGTGCGGCGACACTCGGGGGAGCTCCGGGGTCCCGTGCCGCGCCCCGAGAGATTTTTAGGCCGAGGGGCTCGGAGCCCACTACAGTCCAACACCCTCATAAGGACGCGCGGCTCTGCCCAGGGTGCCCCTGGCGTCCTTGCTCTTCCTTGCTCTTGCGTCCTGGAGGTTTTCGTCGTCCGCCGCCCCCAGAAATCCCAACTTCGGCTTCCAAGGGCCTTGCGTCCTCGCCGCGCGTCCTCATCAGGGTTTTTGACTGTAGTATTTGTCAGGAGGGAGGACTCAAACTTCGAGGGGTGGTGATAGGACCTGAGGACACGCTCGCTCCGTGCCCAGCGGCACGGTGGTGGATAGGGGGAACGATTGAGTCCAGAATGTTATACGATCAGTTGTGCACCAGAGAGAATCCCGCAAAGCTCTTGCGCCCAGCCAGGCCGAACGCCGTCGTGCTAGTAGGGTTCTAGGGGGAAGGGGGGTCCCGCTCGGAGACGCCAGTGCTCAAGGTGAATCGTTCTCGTAACGGGTAAGTAGTGGGTGGTTCACGCCGCCCTGGGTGCGGCACCCTCACCAAGCCCTCCAGCACGCTCCTGCGACCCCGAAGGACGTCCAACGTACTGCCTGGCCTTTGATTCACGAAGCGCTCGTCTCTCTCCGCCTTATCCGTGTGGTTCTCGACCATCTGTTGCTGCACGTGCTTGCCCCGCTCCGTCTTCACCTCGGGGAACTCGACCACCTGAGGCGCGACGCGCGGCGGAGGCTTCTGGCAAACTCCTGCAGTCCTCATTCCTGTGGGACGGACCGCGTACTTGTCGGAGTGTAGCAGCCTCAACCTCCACGTCGCACTCCGCCTCGGCCTCGGGGTTCTCCACCTGGCCGTCGCACCCAGCCGTCAACCTTTGGATGCTCGAGCTGCTACCTGGCGCAGTGCGCACGCACACCACCCCCAGCCACGCGCGCACCTCGGGCCTGCACCCTGTGCAAGACGTGCTCGAACGGGCGCGCGCCGCTGCGCGGCACCTCGGCGCCGCCTCGCCCGAGCGGCGCTGGCGACGGGGCCGCTGGGCGCGCGGCGACCGCCCGAGGCACCGCGCCTCCGAGCCGAGCCCCGACGGCGGCACCTCCGGCCTCGCGGGGGGCCCGGGAGCGCGCGGGGGCGCCCCGGGGCGCGGGGAGGCCCGTCGCGCTCCGCCTCTGCTGTGGGCTCTGCTCGAGGCCGCAGCACCGCCCAGCGTGAGGTCTCCGGCCAGGGCGCTCCTCGCTCCGCTGCCTCGCAGGGCCGACCTCTGGAGAACTCGGCCGCCTCGGCCTCTGTTGGCCTGCGGCCTCCGGAGGCGGGCGGCGGGGAGGGCGAGGAGGGCAGGGCCCGCCCCGAGCCTCCAGGCCGCAGTGCTCTTGTCGCGCCGTGGGCCGCCGGAGCCCTCGGCTCCACCCCGGGGGACTTTTCCTCGAGGACAGCAGGCCGGCAGAAACACAACACCTTCGGAGCCACGCGCGGATTTCTTGGACCTGCGCCCAGGCCCCCTCTCGCGGCGCCTCTGGCGCCGCCCCTGGCGCGTTTTCCGCGCGCCCTGGTAAGGGGGCCCAGCGCCGACCCAAGAAGCCCGCGCGGAGGCCCGAACGTCTGCGCTGGTGCAGCTTCCCTTCCTCCTCCCTTCCTGTTCTCCTCCCCTCGGCTCCGAAGGCAGGCCCCCCCCCCGGGCCTTCTCGCCGACCTCCGCCGGCCCGCGGCGCCCGCGCGGGGGCCCCCAGCGCCACTCCTGCCTCCTCGAGGCGCCGCGGCGGCCGCGGGGCCGCGCGGGGCGGCCCGCGGCGGCGCCCTCGCGCCGCGCCCCTCTCTGCTGCGGGCGCCGCCGACGCAGTCGCGGCCCTGCCTCGCCATCGCGGCGCCTGCCTCGCAATCGCGGCGGCGCCGCCTCTGCCGCCGGCGGTGCAGCCGCCGCCGGGCGCCGGGCGCCACCGCGAGGGCTCCACCGCGCGAGGGCCGGGGGAGCTCCGGCCTCCCGTGCCATGCTGGGGAGGCTGGCCCGTCGGGCCTCGACGCGGGCCACCGTGCCATGTTCCGGAGGAGACACAACACACAGATACAATTAGTCGTCGATTCCCCAGAAAAAATACCGGAAAAGATGGGAAGTGTGGGGGGGGAAGACAGAAACCCAGAAGATAGGAGAAAATATGGGGAAGCCTGTTCTTTGTGTGCATTTTCTTGTGTGTCCTATAGGGCCCCTTCACATGTGGCGCTCCGTGCCTCGCGGCCTCTGGCCGCAGAGGGTGCCCCCTTGCCACTGCCGGGCGCTGCGGCGCAGGGGTTCACCCGCCGGGGCTCCGCCGCGCACCGGGGCGTGGGGTATCGGGTGGTGCACCGGCGCGTGTCCCGGGCAGGCCAGCCGTGGGGCCAAACCTCAGGAGGGAAGAACACACACACAGACACAATTCATCGTCGACTCCCCAGAATATGGGAGAATATGGGAAGTGGGGGGGAAGACAGAAGCCCAGAAGATATGGGGAAATATGGGGAAGCCGGTTATTTGTGTGTACTCATTTTTGTGTCCCAGGGCCCCTTCAAAACCGCGCCGTCGCGCACCGTTGGGCGCGGAGCGCAAGTTCGGTTGGCCCGGATGAGTACACCGACGCCTGTCCTGGGCAGGCGGGGCCGATCCGCGCCGTCGCGCCTCGCGGGGCGTGGAGCGCAACTTCAAGTGGCCTGGATGCATCGGCGCCTGTCCTGGCCAGGCCAGCCGTGGGGCCAGGGCGGGCCAGGCAGGCGCACACACCGATCCTTGGTCCAAGGCTGGCCCAGCCACAGCCCGTGTGGGTGGGACCGAGTGCGTCTTCCGCATCGCCTCCTGCAGACGAGCAGAAGGGGGGAGTTCGAGGAGTTGGTCGTCTGCGCTTGCGTGGGGAGCTCCGTTTACTCAGCATTGGGTCGTGCACGAGCTTTCATGGACTTGCGTAGTGGGAGCCTTACAGATCCTTAGAACGGGGAGGAGGAGGAGGAGGAGGAGGAGGAGGAGGGAATTGAGGATAAGGAGGAGGAGGAGGAGGAGGACCAGGAGGAGAGGAGAGGGGGGAACGCGGGAGGAGGAACATGAGGAGAAGGAGGAGAAGGATAAGGAGAATGAGAAGGAGGAGGATGATAAGAAGGAAAAGGCCAGCAGGATGAGGGATGAGGAGGATGAGAGGAGGGGAGGGGTAGGGTCGGAAGTGATGGGGAAATTGAAGATGAGCGAGGGCTGGGAGAGGGGCCGTAATTAACCGAGGGAAGCAATGAAGACCCAGCTCTCCCCCCTCTCTGGTGAAACGATAACGCAGCCAACACTCTGAAGCGTTACCCTGGCACCCTGGCAGTTGGCCATCTTAGCACTCCTCCAGAGCCCCCGGCAACCCTCGAATATGGCGACAGTTTCGCAGTTTGCAGTCCCACAGGGATGGCTAAGTCCCTTTCTGATCTGCGTGTCACCGCAGTAAGCTGGGCCCGCCAGCAGCCTTTTTGCTACGAAGTGCCACTACTACGACCACTATTATCATCATTACCGCTACTGCTGCTGCTACTACTACTGCTGCTGCTACTTTTACTACTACTACTACTACAACGACTTCTACTACTTACTAGTTACTATTATTACTACTACTACTACTACTACTACGACTACGACTACGACTACGACGACTACTACTACTACTACTACTACTCAGACTACTACTACTACTACTACTACTACTACTACTACTACTACTACTACTATGACTACTACCAAAACTACCTACTATTACTACTACTACTGCTATTATTATGACTATTACCATTACTACTACTACTACTACTACTACTACTACTACTACTACCATTACCACTGCCACAGCCACTACCATTACCGCTACCATTTCTATTACTAAAACGTCGTACTACTATTACTATTCCTAGCCCTACTCCTATTGCTATAACTTATATCACTTTAAAACAAACTGCTACTATCACCTTTTTTTCTACGACAACAGCTACTACGACGACGGTGACTACTAGTACTACTACTACTACTACTACTACTACTATTACTACTACTACTACTACTACTACGCCTACTACTACTACTACTACTACTACTACTCTACTACTAATATTACCACTACTACCACTACGACTACTACTACTACTACTACTACTACTACTACTACTAGTACTACTACTACTACTACTACCACTACTACTACTACTACTACTACTACTACTACTAGTACTACGACTACTATCATTACTATGACTACCACTACTGCTACGATTGTTACTTCTACTATTCTTATCAGTTCTACTACCACTACGACTACTACTGCGACTACTAGTAGTACTTCTACTACTGCTATTGCCATTGGTAGTGTTAGCATTATGATTAGGATTCGTACTAGTAGTAGTAGTAGTAGTAGTAGTAGTAGTAGTAGTAGTAGTAGTAGTAGTAGTCGCAGTAGTAGTAGTAGCAGTAGTAGTAGTAGTAGCAGTAGTAGTCGTAGTAGTAGTAGTAGTAGTAGTAGTAGTAGTAGTCGTAGTAGTAGTAGTAGTAGTAGTACTAGTAGTAGTAGTAGTAGTAGTAGTAGTACTACTAGTAGTACAGCAGTAGTAGTAGTAGTAGTAGTAGTAGTAATAGTAGTAGTAGTTCTAGTAGTGGTAGTAGTCGTCGTAGTCGTAGTCGTGGTAGTAGTCGTAGCAGTAGTGGTAGTATTGCTAGCAGCAGTAGTTATAGTAGTCGTAGTAGTAGCAATTGTCGTCGTAGTAGTAGCAGTAGTAGTAGTAGTAGTAGTAGTTGTCGTAGTAGTCGTAGTAGTAGTCGTAGTAGAAGTAGTAGTATGAGCAGTTGTAGTAGTCGTCGTAGTAGTAGTCGTCGTAGTAGTAGTAGTAGTCGTAGTGGTAGTGGTAGTAGTAGTAGTAGTAGTAGTAGTAGTCATAATAATAATAGTATTAGTAGTAGTAGTAGTAGTAGTAGTAGTAGTAGTAGTGGTATTATTATTCGTCGTAGTAGTAGTCGTAGTCGTAGTAGTAGTAGTAGTAGTAGTAGTAGTAGTAGTAGTAGTACTAGTAGTAGTAGTAGTAGTAGTAGTAGTAGTAGTAGTAGTAGTAGTAGTAGTCGTAGTAGTAGTAGTAGTAGTAGTAGTAGTAGCAGCAGCAGTAGTAGTAGTAGTCGTCGTGCTATTTTTTAGTAGTAGTAGCAGTTGTAGTAGTGATAGTAGTTGTTGTAGTAGTAGTAGTAGTAGTAGTAATAATAGTCGTCGTAGTAGTAGTAGTCGTAGTAGTAGTAGTAGTAGTAGTAGTAGTAGTAGTAGTAGTCGTAGTAGTAGTAGTAGTAGTAGTAGTAGTAGTAGTAGTAGTAGTAGTAGTGGTAGTCGTGGTAGAGTAGTATTAGTATTAGCTGTAGTCGTAGCAGTAGTAGTAGTCGTAGTAGTAGTAGTAGTAGTAGTAGTAGTAGTAGTAGTCGTAGTAGTAGTAGTAGTAGTAGTAGTAGTAGTAGTAGTCGTAGTAGTAGTCGTAGTAATAATAATACTAATCGAGATTCCGACTGATTCTTGGTGAGACAGTTATTTTCCGATTCCTAAGGACGCCGATTGATCCCTATCAGTTCGTATTGATTCGAAGTGGTTCCTATCTAATCTGCTGATCTTTATTGATTTTGACTGGCTCCAATGGGTTCCTGTTGACCGCAATGGTTTGGCGTTTTTTGTTTCCGATCGATCGATTTCTATTGGTTCCAACTTATTCGTCTGCATTCTTGATGGTTCCGATTGGTTTCCATCAGTTCCTATTGATTCCGCTTGATCCCATGGATTCTGATTGATTTTCATTGCTTCCTACGACTTAATCCCGATTGATTGAAACGGCCTCCTGTCAGTGCCGCCGATTTGGGGCGCTCCTCATGGTGCTCGGGTTCGCTTGGAGGCCTATGTGGCGCTCTTGGGGCCCTCTGGGGGCCGTCGTAGGAGGAGGCCCTTGAGGGGGTCTTTGAGCCGCTTGGGGGCTTCTTAGAAGCCTTCTTGGCTGTCTGAGAGCGACCCTGGCCCGCCGTCGGAAGTCGTCTTGGGCGCCTCGCTGCCGTCTGTGAGCACTCTGGGGGCGCTTCAGGGCCGTCGTGGAGGCTATTTTTGCCGTCTTGGGGACCTATGGGGCCGTCTTGGGACCCTCTTGGGACCGTCTTCGAAGCCTCTTGGGCCGTCATAGGGCCATCTTGGAGGCCTCTGGGGCGACCTTGGGGGTTTGTGGGGCCGTCGGAAGGCCGAAAAGAATGAAGCGCCCAAATCCGTAAGGTCCAGGGCCTCTTCGCGCCTTTTTTGGAGGGCATTTTGGGCCATCTGTGGCGCATCTTGAGCCACGTGGGAAGTATCTGGCCATCTTGGGCTCTCTGACCACCGGGACTCTCTCTCGCTCTCGCTTTCGCTCGTTGTCGTCGTTGTCGTCGCCGTCGTCGTCGTCGTCGTCGCCGTCGTCGACGTCGTCGTCGTCGTCGTGGTCGGTCCCTTGTCCATCCCTCTTTGGGTCGGGTTGCCGCTGATCAGCGGTGCCGCTTGCCAGGCCGACGGTCCGCGGCCGCCTCGCCGCTTGCCGGGGCACAGCCTGCAGGGAAGAAAGGTATACCCCCCAAAAGGGGTATGATCGAAGATGAAGAGGGCGGGTATCGAGGGTTTGGGAAATACGCGTTAACGGACACTTGAGCAGATAAGAGCGATCAGTCTTGACATGATTGTTGTTGTTTATTTTCTTGGTTTCGTTGTTGTAGTTGTTGTTGTTGTTGTTGTTGTTGTTGTTGTTGTTGTTGTTGTTGATATTATTGTCACTGTCCTTATTCGCGTTACCATTCGGTATATTCGTTTTTTTCCACAAAGGTTTTGTCTTTATCATTTGTTGTTGTTGTTGTTGTTGTTGTTGTTGTTGTTGATGTTGTGATTTTTGCTGTTGTTCTCGTTCTTGTCGTCGTCGTCGCCGTCGTTGCTATTGTTGTTGTTGCTGTTGTTATTTGTTGTTGTTGTCCTTAATCGACTGTGGTTTTTGATGGTTCTCACTGTTCATGGCTGTTGTTGCTCGCGAGGACGTTACTGTTCACGAGGGCGCGGGGCGCCCTTCTGTGGAGGCCTCTTGGAGGCCTCCTGGGGCGTCTTTGGGAGCTTCTCGGGCCGTCTTGGAGCCATCTCAGGGCGTCTTGAGGGCCGCTGTCCTTGCGCTGTTGGGAGCCCGTCCAGGGCCCGAGCACGGGCCGCCAGGCCCCAGGGGATCCGCAGACGCCGACATGGCAGAGCTTGCCTCTGTAGGGGTCCTGGCAGATTCATACTGTTAGGTTAGGTTTGCCGCCGATTTTCGCCGCACGCCCGGGTGCCCGGGTGCCCGGGCGTGCCCGGGTGCCCGGGCGTGCCCGGGGGTGCCCGGGGTGCCAGGGCCGTCGTGGAGCCAACTTGGGCCGCGGTCTTGGATCTCTCTTGGGTCGCCTTGGTGCCTTTGGGGTGAGAGACTGAAGAGCAACACCTTCAAAAGCCATCGTCACAAATTATTCGTGCATCTCTGGGCCCTCTGCAGAGGCCTCTGGGGGGCCTGTTGGGGCGTCTTGGGAGCTTCGTGGACCGACTTGGGTCCATCTTAGGGCGTCTTGGAGGCCTCTGGGGCCGTCGTGGAGCCAATTTAGGCCGTCTCGGAGTCGTCTTGGACCTCTCCTGGGCCATCTTGGAAGTCTCTTGGGCCGCTTTGGGCGCCTCTTGGGGCTCTTTTGGGCGGTCTTGGATCTCTTGGTGCCCTCGCGATGCGAAACTGAAGACACACTTTCAATAGCCATCGCAACTCAATGGTTTTTGCTTCTTTGGGCCCTCTGAAGGGGGCCTCTTGGAGGCCTCTTGTAAGCCTCTTTCACCGTCCCGGACCCATTTTAGGACGGTGTCTTGGGGGCCTCTGGGCGGCGGCGGCCGCGGCGGTGGCGACGGCGGCGACGACGACGAACGACGACGGCGGCGACGACGACGACGGCCGGGACCACGGCCTGGTCTGCCTTATTATTGTGGTTATTGGTACTGCGACTCGACTATTACTACCACTACTACTACTGCTGCTGCTGCTGCTGCTGCTGCTACTGCTTCTGCTACTATCACTACTGCTACCACTCCTACTTCAACTACTACTGCGACGACTACTACTACTACTACTACTACTACTACTACTACTACTACTACCACCACCACTACTACTACTACTACTACTACTACTACTACTACTACTACTACTACCACTACCACTACCACTACCACTACCACTACCACTACCACTACCACTACCACTACCACTACTACTGCTGCTACTACTACTCCTACAGCTGCAGCTGCTACTACTACTACTACTACTACCACGACTACTACTACTACTACTTCTACTACTACTAATATTATTTGTAGTAGTAGTAGTAGTAGTAGTACTACTACTACTACTACGCCTAGTCTTACTAATGTTACTACTGCTACTGTGACGACGACGACTATTACTACTACTACTACTACTACTACTACTACTACTACTATTAGTACTTTTACTACTACTACTACTACTACTACTACTGCTACTGCTACTGCTACTGCTACTGCTACTGCTACTACTACTACTACTACTACTTCGAGTACTACTGTTACTACCAGTGCTTCTCCTCCTCCCCTTCTCGTTTTACTACTACTACTACTACTACGACTACGACTACTACTACTACTACTACCACTACTACTAAATCTACCACTGCTACAACGAATTATTTTTAGTACCACCACCGCTACTACTACTACTACTACTACTACTACTACTACTGCTACTGCTACTGCTACTACTACTGCTGCTGCTGCTACTACTACTACTACTACAACTGCTACTACTACTACTACAACTACTACTACGACGACTATTACTACTACTGCTACTGCTAGTACTACCACCACCACGACTACTACTAGTACTTCAACTTCCATTCCGACTAATACTACTCGTCCTGGTACTAGTACTGCGACTAATTCTATTACTACGGCTACTAATTCTGCCACCGCTACCTTTATTACTGCTACTACTACTACTACTACTACTGCTACCACTACTACCACTAGTACTGCTACTACTACATGTATTGCTGCTACTTTTACCAGTACTACCTTTTACTATCTCTTGCGGTTACTACTAGTAGTACTGCTACCACTTTCTTTACTATTATTATTACGACTAGTAATGCACTTATTACTATGGTTCTTAGTGCGTCTGCTACTACTACTACTACTTCTTTTTCTACTACAACTGCTAGCTAGTAGTACTACTACTACTACCGCAAGTCATACTATTTCACTCCTCCTCCTATTGTTTTCTATACTACCACTTTCAGCACCACCATACCACTACGTTTACTACTACTACTACTACTACTACTACTACTACTACTACTACTACTACTACGGTGACTACTACTACTGCTACTGCTACTACTACCTCTACTACTACTACCACTACTACTAGTAGTAGTAGTACTACTACTACTACTACTGCTACTATTACTACTACTAGTACTACTACTACGACTACTACTAAGTAGCAGTACTAATACTAGCTAGTACTAGTACTAGTCCTGGTGCTAGTACTGGTACTCGTAGTAGTAGTGGTAGTACTACTACTATTACTAGTACTCTTTCTATTCTTACTACTGCTACTACCACTGTTATTATTACGACTACTATTAATACTACTACGACTACTACTTTTTCTACTACTACTACTACTACTTTTTCTTCTACTACTACGACTATTACTACTTCTACTTCTACTTCTACTTCTACTTCTACTACTACTTATACTTCTACTTCTTTTTATTATGTTTGTACTTCTACTTCCACTTCCACTTCTACTACTACGACTGCTACTACTTTTATCAATGGTACACTCACTACCACCACTACTAGCAGCACTGCTCTCCCCCGTCTTGTCCGTGTTCTTTTCTCGTCCTTCCTTCTCCATCCCCTCCCCCCCTCTTCCTCGTCCCTCCTTTTTGCTCCTCCTCTTTGCGCCCTCGTCCTTCTTTCTCTCCATCCACACCTCCTCATCCTCCTCCGCCTCCTCCTCCATGTCTTCACAATGTCTACTGCCGGAGGTCTCGACCCATTCCTCGGGGCTGCTTGCTCGCCCTGAATATGTCTCCACGGTCCCGTCGCCCAGCGGGGTCCCTGGGAGGCCAAGAGGCCAAACATAGCCAAACACTTCACTTTTGGTTTGTTCAAGATGTTGGAGGCCTTGGAGACCTTCCCCTGTTCATTGTGACGGCTCCGATGATGACGGCGGCGACGCCGGCGGCGTGGGCGATGCCCGCGGCGCGGTGGCTTGCGGCGGCGCTGCCGGCAGGAGCTGCGGGCCCACGGGGGAGACCCCGACGCGCCCGACAGCGGCGTCGTGCCCAAGGCGGTGCCGCCCCACAGGGCGCCGATGAGTCGTCGCCGCCGTCACCGTCGCCGTCGTCGTCGTCGTCGTCGTCGTCGTCGTCGTCGTCGCCGTCGTCGTCGTCGTCGTGGTTGTTGTCGTCGTCGGCGTCGTCGTCGTCGGCGTCGTCGTCGTCGTCGTCGTCGTCGTCGTCGCCGCCGCCGCCGCCGCCGCCGCCGTCGCCGCCGCCGCCGCCGCCGCCGCCGCCGTCGCCGGTGTCGTCGTCGTCGTCGTCGTCGTCGTCGTCGTCGTCGTCGTCGTCGTCGTCATCCGCAGTAATTTTTGTTCAAGTTTCGGCCCGCTCGGGCTGAGACTAGCGCCTACGGCATCGCGCGAAGTCGGGAGGGCGCTGGCCGCGGCGGTGAAGCAGTCCGTCGGCAAGGTCCAGGTTGCGGGCGGGCCCTGCGGAGGCGCTGATGCCAGGAGGAAGGCTCCCAGCGGGCGGGGCCTGGTGGCAGGGCGCGGCGTACTGGCCGCACGGCCCGTCCGCATTTGGCCAGGTCCCCATCCTGGGGGTCGTGCTCCACCAGCGGGGGCAGGCGCAAGACTGGGCGCAGGGTGAGGCGCCGTGGCAGGGCGCGAAGGAGTCGAAGAACGAGTTCGGATTGCAGGCCAGACTGTTCGAGGATCTTGTGAGGAGCAGATCGGGGTTTGCCGCGGGTGACGGGCTTCCAGGAGCCGCAAGGTGTCTGTGAGGCGCAGGCGGCGCCGTGCAGGACACAGAAACAAAAGGCCGAACAGTAGCTTGCCAATCAGAGGAAGCGGTGGCAGGAGGCGGAGGCCGAGAAGACCCTCGACGACGAGCGCGCTTTCCTGGACGAGGCCATGGCTATGGCGGAAGCTGGGGCCGACTTCGGGAGCGAGGAGGTGGAGGAGAGCTACGACGGCAGCTCCGAGGACAGCGTCCAGGAGAGCGCGCAGCTTTCCCACTCGTTGGAGGCGCTGGCCGAGCGGACGGGGGGCAGTCAGTTGGAGGTGGAGGGCGACCTGGCGGGGCCGGAAGTCGAGGAGGGGCCCCAGGATGCGGCCTGGTCGGCTGTGGGGAAGGCCGGTGCGCGGGAGTCCGAGCGCTCGCTGGAGGAGCTGGGCCACGGCGCCGCCCAGATGCAGGCCGTCCTGGACGAGGTGGCCGTCCAGGGCTCGTGGCGGGCTCGCGCCTGGCCCTGGTGTCGATGGGGTGGGGCGACGAGTGCATCAAGCGGGTGGGGCCCAGCATGGTGCACGAGCAGCAGGCGAAGCTGAGGCGGGGAGCGCTCGACGAGTGCGGCGAGGACGGCAAGGGCAAGGGCAAGAAGGAGTGCGAGGAGGCCTGTGCCCAGACCGAGGCGCGGGCAGCGGCGGACGGCCGCCGTTGCCAGCCGACGCCGCGGCAGCAGGCGCTCGACGGGCGCTGCATGGACAGGAAGGGCAAAAACGCTCGGGCCCGCGGGCAGGAGGGGCGACCGCTGCTGAGCTGGCGGGATGGTCCGCTGGTGGCCTGGATGGCGGCAGGTTCGGGGTTACCCTCTCAAGCCCGCCCTGTCATGCTGTGCCTCCGCCCCGGGGCTGTTTTTCGGCGTGCGGAGGGGTCAGCAACCTGCGCAGGACGGTAAAACGATGGGTGCGCGCGCGCGCGCGCTGGTCGTCGTCGGCGTCGTCGTCGTCGGCGCCGTCGTCGTCGGCGTCGTCGTCTTCGTCTTCGTCGTCGTCATCGTCGTCGTCGGCGTCGTCGTCGTCGGCCTCGTCGGCGTCGTCGTCGTCGTCGTCGTCGGCGTCTAGGGTGTCGGCCTCACCAGCCAGCGAGCGCACCATTACGCGCATCGGCCGCGCTGCTTCCAAGGCCTCCGACCTCCAGACTCAGAATTCCTCCTTCGCGGATCCAGGAGATCGTTTTTTCTTGCCCGGGCGATAGCGGGCGTTGCCACGTGGGAGGGGGAAGGGGGCGGGGAACCGGTAATGTTACGTTTCGCGCCGGCGCCTTTTGGGAATGCCCAGGGGCAACCAAAGCCAACGTTACCCGGGGGTGGGGGGAGGGCGGCGGCCAGGGCTGGTAACGGCCGTTACCGCGAAAAGATGTATACACGCCTTCCATGTTTGAGAATTGAATTCGTTTGAAGCTTTTTGGTCCGTTTCGGGGCCTTCGGAGGCTGTCGGGGATCTCCAGGGACCTCCAGGGGCCTACAGGGAACTCTCGGGACTCAGACCGGCGACGGCGCAGGTTCTCTTCACGGCGGCCCTTCCGAAGGTCTTCCATGGCGCTCCTCGTGGATCCGTGGCCAGAGCTGAGGCTCCTCCTCGCCCTCGGGGCGCCCAGGTGTCGCTTCCGAGCCCTCCTGCGTCCACGCCCAGCGCTCCTCCCTCGGGGATCGAGGGTCGAGGTTTCGGGGTGTGCTGCCTGCCTGCCGCCAGCCCGGCACCTCCGGGGACGCCCGGAGGCCTCCAGGGGCCGAGGCCCGCGGGCGCTTTCCACCATCGCACGGGTGCTTGCTTTGCTGTGGCTCTTCAAGTTCGGCCTCGCGGGGGCCCTCTTCCTTCTCCTGCCCCCCCTCTGCGCTTCAGCAATCTGAGTGCTACTCTCCTCTCTCCACCTGGTGGCGTCCAGGAAATGGCCGGCCCCCTCCGCGTACGGGCTTTTTACACAGCATTCCTCCCGGGAAACGGATTTTCGCTTGGGTTTTTTTTTGAAATGCTGTTATCGTTTGCGCGCTGGCATCATGTCCGGGCTGCCGCTGGTTCCGAATTGTGCTCCCGCTGCAGCGCTGGCCTCATTTCGGCGCTTCCGCTCGTTCCGAATCGTGTTCCCGCTGCAGCGCTGGCGTCATCATTTCCAACGCCATTCTACGGCTGGTTTTCGGTCCTTCCAAATCGGTCCCCAAATCTAGAAAATGCCCCTCCGAACAAAACCATCAGAAGTGATTACACATTCGGTGTCGATTCGTCGACTTTTTGGGCCGCAGAGGCCCCCCCACCACTTTGGGCGTCGCCACGCCATGCTATGTCAGGTTACGCGCCCTCATTTCAGCGCTTCGCGCTTGGGTTTTGTTGAAGATGCTGCTCTCGCTGAAGCGCTGGCCTCATTTTCGGGCTACGGCTCGTTCCAAATCGTGCTACCGAGCACTGGCCTAATTTCCGCGCTTCCGCTCGTTCCGAATCGTGCTCCCGCTGCAACGCTAGTGTCATTCTTTCCAGCGCCATGCCACGCACGGCATGGTGTTCGGTCCTTCCAAATGGCCTCGAAATGTAAAACATGCCCCGCCCCCGAAAAAGCCATCGGAGGTGATTACATTTCCGGTGTCGATTCGTTGACTTTTTGGGCCGCAGAAGCCCTGTCCCCCTCCCCACTTTGGGCGTCGCCACGCCATGCTATGTCAGGCTACGCGCCCTCATTTCCGCGCTTCCGCACTTGGGTTTTGTTGAAGATGCTGCTCTCGCTGAAGTGCTGGCCTCATTTTCGGGCTACCGCTCGTTCCGAATCTTGCTCCCGCTGCAGCGCTGGCCTCATTTCCGCGCTTCCGCTCGTTCCGAATCGTGTTGCCTCTGCAGCGCTGGCGTCACCATTTCCAGTGCCATGCCACTGCATGGTTTTCGGTCCTTCCAAATGGGCCCCCAAATCAAAGAAATGGTCCCCTGAAAAAGCCATCTGAAGTGATTACACCTGCGGTGTCGATTCGTTGTTTTTTTGGGCCGCAGAAGCCTCTCATTTTTGGGGCGTCGCCAGGCCATGCTATGTCATGCTACGCGTTGACATTCAACAGCATGCTATGCCAAGTAATGCTATGCCATGCTGCGGCATCCGATTGTGCGAACAGAGAGGAGATCTACGCCATGGTAAGGGATGGGAGGGAGGGGTCGGACGACAGATCTGACGCGAGCGCCCCTAGCTTGTCCCCCTCCCTCCTAATTCCCCTCCTCCTGTCCTTGCCCTTCTCCCCCTCCTCTCCCTTCTCCTCCTCATCCTCCTCCTCCTCCTCCTCCTCCTCCTCCTTCTCCTCCTCCTCCTCCTCCTCCTCCTCCCCTCCCCCTCCTCCTCCCCCCCCTCCTCCCCCCCCCGTGCTCCTCCCCCCCCCCCCCCCAGCACCACCCCCCGAACACTACTCCGCGCGGAGGCGAAGCCGCAGGCCAAGGCCAAGGGCGCCGGGAAGGGCGGCCGGCGGGGGCGCCCGCAGAAGAGGACCCCGCGCGCTCCGCCGGCGCCGCCGCCGCCCGGCCGCGGCCCTGGTTCAGTCAGGAAGGAAAGAAGCACACAGACACAACTAATCGTCGATTCCTCAGAAAAGATGGGACAATGTGGTGAGTGGGGGGGGGGAAGAGGAAGACCCAGAAAACATAGATGGGAAAGTCTGGGGAGTCTTTTCATTTGTGTGTGTGTGTGTGTTTATTTGCGCGTCCCAGAGCCCCTTCATTCAGAGGAGGGCGAATTTCAACAGCAGTAGTTTCGGGGCCAGCTTGAGCCTGAGGTGGCCCAGCACCGGTCTCGGCCGGCAGGGCGGGCGGGCAGGTTCGAGGCTTTGTGGTCGGGACGCGTTTTTGCCTTTCTCGCCCTACGGGGCCTGGGGACGGTCAGAGCGGATCCGGGGTGCAAAACTGCGCCAGATGAGCCGCGGGATGGGTCTGGGGAGCGATTTTGAGTGGACTTGGCATCATCCCCCCCCTAGCGACTTTCTTCGGTCCCAACGAGTTCAGACCCCCAGGAGTTCCTGGGACCGGTTCTGAGCTGCCGTTGCCACAACTCGCCCTTCTCCGACCCCTGGACCTCGTCCTCCCCGGACGGCGCGACCGCTGGCGAGCCCCGCCTACGATCCGATTCGGTGCGATTCGATTCGCCGGCTCGGGCTGCGATTCAGATGCGATTCGATTCGGTCCGATTCGCCAGGGATAATTCGCCGGATCCGCTCGCGGCTTTTCGATGTGCGAGACCCGCGGCCTCCTCGGCCTCGTCCTCGGGTCGACCGCTTGCGAGCCCTGCCCCCGGCTGGTCTGATCGGTGCTGGGGGTGCTGGACACCCTGCGTTGGCGAAGTTTGGGTGGCCTAAGGGATCCCTGCTGGGGTTCACATGGCGCCAGATGTCGATCAACTTCTGGACCTCCGTCGATGCTTCCGAGGTCTGGCCTGCAGGAGTGCGTCTAGTCTGAGCCGCGCACAATACAGTCGGGCCGCTGAAGAAGGAACCCTTCTCGTTGGGGAGGGGCTCAGTGTTCCTTCATTGGTTTCCAGTTTGTCTTAGGTTGTCCTTAGATCTTCTATGGGAAATCGAAGATCGAAGTTTAACGTGTGGGAAAAAAGGGGCCTCGGTCCTTATTTAGCAGCCCGCCGCCTTGCGTCGCTTGGAGGCCTTTGTTTTTGCCCTCGCCCGCCACGTTGTTCGTCTGGCCTTCCGCTGAACGCTTCGACCAACGGTCGCTCGCGCCTGACGGCAATCGGGTGCGGCGCTTGCTCTGCGGAGGGGGAGGAGGAGGAGGAGGAGGAGGAGGAGGAGGAGGAGGAGGAGGAGGAGGAGGAGGAGGAGGAGGAGGAGGAGGAGGGAGGGGGAAGGAGGAGGAGAGGAGGAGGAGGAGGAGGAGGAGGACCATTGTACCCAAGACTTATCAACGATATTGCAGTAAACTCTCCCTCTAAAGTCCCTCTTCATAGGCCCCATACAAGGGTTCATCTTCACTGAGGGAAGTGCCCCGTTGGAAGACAACCGTCTGGAATCCTTGAACATTTTCAGAAAAGCATTCCTGGGGCTTCAATCCCGCGAATCACCGTTAGTGTCACGTCTTGACGATCATGAGTCGTGCGAGACCACCATTCCTGGGGCTTCAACACCACGAATCGACTTAACCGTTGCGCCCTGACAGTCCGACACTGCATCAACACATGTTTTCCAGATGTTAACCATGAGAGTCTTTGCAACTGCTGTACAGTGCCGTTTTTAAATACATGCTCCGCGTGCGGATCATGTATAAAACATGCAGGGCGTTAGTATTAAAACAACGATGAGTTCATGCATACATTCATTCATACATTAATCATGTATGAACAAATCCGATAGTTTTATTAAACATCCCATGTATCAAACACTGCCCTGTAAGCTCTTAAAGCGAATCGGCGCGGCGCTAAGGCGAGAACTACATCTGCAAAAGGAACCGCCTTCCGTCCATGAAGCTGTTGCATGTGTTGAATACCAGTGAGTGCGGCGCTAAGGCGAGGGGCACCTTTTGAAAACGACCCGCCCTCCATCCGTGAAGCTGAATCGAATGTGCGTGCGCGCTAAGGCGAGAGCCACATTTTGAAAGCGACCCGCCCGCTATCCGTGAAGCGATTTCAAGTTTCAGGCGCATGCGTGGTGAGGAAGTCTTAGGCGAAACGCCTGGCCCGCCCGCCTTTTCGACCGGCTTCGGGGTGCGACATGGACGAGTTATGTGTAAGGAAGACAAATGGGGGAGGACGACGACGCCGACGCTGAATCCGACGCCGACGCCGACGACGACGAGGAGGAAGACCAGTGTAAGCCCCAGATGCATTAACGATGCTGGAATTCACCCTCCCTCCAAGCTCCCCCTTCATAGGCTCCTGCAAGGGTTTATTTCCCAACCATCCTGTGGTGTTGGGTCCTCGTTTTGAAGAGACGGTGCCCCGCGTCTCCTTCCTCCTCCTCTCCTCCTCCGCCTCCTCTCCCCTCCTATCATCCTCATCGTCATCATCATCATCATCGTCATCATCATCATTATCATCATCATCATCATTATCATCATCATCGTCATCAGCATCAACATCATGGCCGCCATCATAGCCATCATCGTCATCATCACCATCATCGTCGTCATCACCATCATCGTTGTCCTCGTCGCCATCATCGCACGTTTCGTGGCCCCATACGGAGCTCCACCGAAGGTCCCAGTGGGTGTGCCCGCATGCGTCCCGCACGCCCATTTTGGCACACCCCTCACACGTTTCGTGGCCCCATAGGGAGCTCCATTTACGGTCCAAGTGGCGCAGCTCGCATGGCGCCACCGCCCCATTTTGGCACACCCCTCACACGTTTCGTGGCCCCTCAGGGAGCTCCACCTGAGGTCCAAGTGGCGCAGCTCGCATGGCGCCACCGCCCCATTTTGGCACACCCCTCACAGATTTCGTGGCCCCTCAGGGAGCTCCTTTTGGCACACCCCTCACACGTTTCGTGGCCCCATAGGGAGCTCCACCTAAGGTCCACGTGGCGCAGCTCGCATGGCGCCACCGTCCCTTTTTGGCACACCCCTCACACGTTTCGTGGCCCCATAGGGAGCTCCATTTACGGTCCAAGTGGCGCAGCTCGCATGGCGCCACCGCCCCATTTTGGCACACCCCTCACAGATTTCGTGGCCCCTCAGGGAGCTCCACCTGAGGTCCAAGTGGCGCAGCTCGCATGGCGCCACCGCCCCATTTTGGCACACCCCTCACAGATTTCGCGGCCCCTCAGGGAGCTCTTTTTGGCACACCCCTCGCAGATTTCGCGACCCCTCAGGGAGCTCCACCTGAGGTCCAAGTGGCGCAGCTCGCATGGCGCCACCGTCCCTTTCTGGCACACCCCTCACACGTTTCGTGGCCCCATAGGGAGCTCCATTCACGGTCCAAGTGGCGCAGCTCGCGGCGCCGCCGCCCCATTTTGGCACACCCCTCACAGATTTCGCGGCCCCTCAGGGAGCTCCACCTGAGGTCATGGCGCCACCGCCCCATTTTGGCACACCCCTCACACGTTTCGTGGCCCCTCAGGGAGCTGCACCTAAGGTCCCAGTGGTGCAGTTCGCATGGCACCCCTTCACACGTTTCGTGGCCCCACAGGGAGCCCCATCTCTGGCGACCAGCGTGCGTCGCGGGGATTCCGCGCGGCGCTCTGCTCAGCGCCTCGCTCGCCCGTCGTCGCTCTGCCCAGCGGCCGGAGCCTTGCCCGCAATCAGCCGGCCGGCTAGCTCTCTGTGCTCCGCGCAGCGGACGACCTGCGCGCGTCGCTGGGACCCCTCCGCGGCGACCTGCGCGCGTCGCGGGGGCTCCGCGCTGCTCTGCGCCCGCAGCTTTGGATTTTTGGAGCGCGCAGGCAAAGAGGGGGGAAAAGAAGGGGCGGAAGCGGGTGCGATCCCCGTGAGGGGCGTGCCGACTGACATGGGCGTCGCGGCGCGCGGGCGCTGCCGTCGGGGTTCCCGCGGAAGCTGCCTGCGGCGGCCACGCCCAGTGTTACGAGTGTTCGGACAGGCATGCTCGAGCCATTCACATTCATATACATTTACACTAGGCATAACCAAGGTCGCATTCATGCAAATATACTCACTCCCACGCAGACCCATTCACACTCAGACTCTCTCGCGCTCTGGCTCACCCGCGTTCATTCTTTCGTAATCTGACCTATCGTATTCCTTTGCGCTGTGTACCCCGCCATATTTCGGCATACCCCTCATGCGGTTCGTGGCCCCATAGGGAACGCCACCGAAGAAGGTGCTCACAATTGCGGCACTCACAACTGCATATGGTTGGGTCTTTCGCCAGGATTTTTTTATTGATGGAAGTGCCCCGTTGGGAGACAACAGTGTGAAAATCCAGGAGCATGCCAAAGCACCCTTCTCAAGACTTCAACGCCACGGGTCAACCTGACTGTTGCGTTTTGGCGATCCTGAACCGTGGCAGAACATTGTTTCTGGGACTTCACGACCACGAATCAAACTCTTGCACATTTTACCCGCGAGAGTGCGCGGCGCTAAGGCGAGAGCCACATTTTGGAAAGGAGCCACCCTCAACCCGTGAAACCCTTGCACATTTTTAAAACGAATGTGCGCGGCGCTAAAGCGAGAGTTACGTTCTGAAAAGGAACCGCCCTGAATCCGTAAGGGTCTTGCATTTTTGTCAAGCGACCGTGCTTGGCGCTTTGGCGAAAGCCACATCTTGAAAACCACCTGCCTTCAGTCCATGAAGCCCGTGCAATTTTGTCAAACGAATGTGCGCGGCGCTACAGTCGGGGCCCTGAAGAAGGAACCCTTTTGGTTGGGGAGGGGATCCGCGTTCCTTAAAGTGTTTCACAGCTTGCCTCAGGTTTTCCTTATGTTTTCGATCGGAAATCGAAGTTTGTCTTGTGGAAAAAAGGGGCCTCGTTCCTTATTTAGGGTTCCTTAGGTCAACGCCCCGACTGTAAGTGATCAGGAATTCTCATGCGAAGCGCCCAGCCTGCCCTTCCGACTCTGGCTTCGGGGTGCGGCAGGGAGGAGTTGTGCACAAAGGAAAGTCATGGAGGAGGGGGGAGGCAGGGAGGGAGGGAGGGAGGGAGGGAGGAGCAGGAAGAAGAGGAGGAGGATGAGGAAGAGGAGGAGGAGGAAGAGGAGGAAGACGAGGGGAGGACGAGGATGAGGAAAAAAAAAAGGAGGGGGGGGGATGAGGAGGCCTGGCCCCTCATCCCCCGTCGTTCGCTCGCTCCAGTCCTGCCCTCGCCGCGCTGGCCAGGAAAGCCGAGGAAGGCGGGCCCGACGCTGGTCGGCAGAAAACGCCTCGCCTGCCGCCGTCGCTGCTGCTCCAGAGCAGCAGGTGAGGGAGGCGGAGGAGTATGGTGAGGTGAAGGTGGAGGAGGATGGTGCGGAGGTGAAGGAGGAGGATGGTGATGAGGATGGTGAGGAGGCGGAGGTGGAGCGGGAGTAGGAGGATGAGGATGATGATGACGATGCTGGTGACGATGCTAATGTTGATGACGACGATGATGGAGATGACGATGACGCTGTCGATTGTGATGTTGCTGACGATGACGATGACGACGATGACGGCGCTGATGATGACGGTTGTGGGGGCGACAAAGATGGCGATGCTGTTACTAATGATGAGGTTGACGATGATGGTGGTTGCGGTGGTGGTGTTGATTGGGATGCTGTTGATGATAATGACGATGAGGATGCCGATGATGACGGCTCTTTTTGTTGTTGAAGAGGACGGTGATGATGATGCTGATGATGATTCTGATACTGCTGCTGCTGATGATGCTGATGAAGATGATGTTGATGATACTGATGATTATGATGCTGATGATGGTGATGGTGGTGGTGGTGGTGGCGGTGGGGTTGATGGTGATGGCGATCATGACGACGATGGTTGTGGTTGTGGTAATGGTGTTGAGGATTATAACAACGACGAGTTCGATGACCGTTATGATTCCGACGACGACGACCATGATGATGCTGATGATGATGATGCCGATACTGATGCTGATGATGCTGATTATGCTGCTGATGCTGATGATGCTGATGAGTGAGTGATGAATGCGTGGTGATGATGACGATGCTGATGATGATGACGATGACGACGATGATGATGTTGATGACGATGATGATGCCGCTGCTGATGATGATGCTGAAACTGATGCTGCTTCTGATTATGAATACGATGGTGATGCTGATTATGATGATGATGATGGTGGTGGTGGTGGTGGTGGCGGTGGTGGCGGTGGGGTTGATGGTTATGGCGATCTTGGCGACGATGGTGGTGGTGATGGTAATGGTGATGAGGATTATGACAACGACGAGTCCGATGACCATTATGATTCCGACGACGACGACGACCATGATGATGCTGATAATGATGATGATGATACTGATGCTGATGATGCTAATAAGGATGCTGATGATGATCATGCTGAACGATGATGAACGATGATAATGATGATGAATGGTGATGATGAAGATGATGATGAGTGAGGAATGGTGATGATGACGATGACAACGACGACGATTCTGATGATGATGATGCTGCTGCTGCTGCTGATGATGATGATGATGATGATGATGATGGTGGTGATGATGCCGATGATGATGTTGATGGTGGTGATGATGATGATGATGATGATGATGATGATGATGATGCTGATGATGCTGATGACGGTGGTGGTGGTGGTGATACGAAAAGGAGGAGGAGGGAGGAGGAGGAGGAGGAGGAGGAGGAGGAGGAGGAGGAGGAGAAGGAGGGAGAGGGGGAGGCTGAGTAGGAAGCCTTGTCTTTATTTGCTTCTTCCTGATCCCTTGCCTCTCGTTCCCGACTCTGTCTGGACGATGTCCCACCCTCGCCGTGTACGTTTTTGATGGCATGATTGTAACGAGTTCTTGTTGTTTGATTCAAAAGGGTTGCGCCATTACGCCGTCCTCCAGACGAGATGAGGCCTTGTGGGCGTCCTGGTCGGCGTCTTGAAGCCTCGTCAGAGTTTCCTGGGCGCTTGCTGGCTGTATCTGGGACGCCGTCGCGCGCATGGGATGCCTTCAAGCGTCCGGGCGCGTGGGAGGAGTGGCCGCCGCACAGTCCTTACTCCGCGCATGGGGCTCACTTGTCCTGCGCCTTCCGGAGGGAGCACCGAAATATGCTGCGCGTCGCACAGGAAGCGAGAGGCTCCCGGAGTGACCTCGCGGATGGTCGATGTAACCGCCTCGATCTGGGATTCGGGAACACTGGGAGGAAGGAGGAAGAGGATGAAATAGATGGCGACAAAGGGAAAAGGATGAAAGGAGGAAACATTGGGAAGAAGGAGGAAAAGGATGACATAGATGGCGACAAAGGGAAAAGGAGGAAACATTGGGAAGAAGGAGGAGAAGGATGATGGAACAGATGACGACAAAAGGAGGCCCGCTCTGAAAAAGGGCCGCCCTCCACCCGCGCAGCGGCAGCACCGGTTTGGCGAATGTCGGGCCTCCGGCCCACATGCCGGGGGGGGCTTGTCGGGGCGTCGGCGCGGCCTGCGGGCGGCCTCCTCCTCCTCCTCCTCCCTCCTCCTCCTCCCTCCTCCTCCTCCTCCTCCCTCCTCCTCCTCCTCCCCCTCCTCCTCCTCCTCCTCCTCCTCCTCCTCCTCCTCCTCCTCCTCCTCCTCCTCCTCCCGACCTGGCTGCCGATGCAGCTAAGACGCGGAAGTAAGGGCCGCTTTGGGTTCGGAAGGGGCTCGGGTAGGGGGCCACATGCGAACCCTGACCCTACCCCCCACCATTTCTGAGGGGGAGGGTGGGGTTCACTTCGCTCGGGAGCTCCCGAATGAAGTGAGCCCCACCCTCCCCCTCAGAGATCGTCGGGGGCAGGGTTCAGGGTTCGCATGTGGCCCCCTAGTTGGAGCTTTGTGGAGCCAGTGGGGGGTCTTGGGGGGAGGGCTCCCAGGGCCTCTGCGGGTTCCCCCTCTTGGACCCCTCGTGGGCCTCTCTTGAGGCCGCGTTCGGGTTTTGGTTTGCCGTTTTGGGGGCCTCAGGGGCCGTCTTGGGGCCCTCCTTGGCCGTCTCCGGGCCGTCTTCGATGGTCTCTTGGGCTGGCGTGGGCCAGTCTGGGGGGCCTCTTGGGCCGTCTCGAGCGTGCAGACGCGAGAGAGCCGAAGACGCGAAAATCATGCAAGAACTAACAGGGAATGAATGATTGTTGCCTCTTGAGGCGTCCTCTTGCGGCTTCTGCGTCTTCGGCCGTCTTGAAACTATCTTCGGTTTTTTTTGGAGGCCTTCCTGGCAAATCGGAGCTCGTCTAGAGCCATCTCAGAACACTCTTGGGATCTTGGCGGCCACAGGGGGTGCATTTGCAGGCTCTGGAGGCCGCAGGGGAGCGTTGGGGAGCCCGGCGCCCCCCCTCCCCGAAGCCCGAGGGCTCCGCCCCCCCTTCCAGCGCGCTTTTGTGCCCTGGGGGATGAGGACAGCCAAATGTCAGGAGGGGAAAAAGCACACAGACACAATTGATGGTCGATTCCCCGGAAATCATGGGAAAATATGGGAAGTGGGGGGGAAGACAAAAACCCAGAAAATATAGGGAATCCTGTTTTTTGTGTTCATTTATTTGTGTGTCCCAGGGCCCCTTCAAAATGTTTCACACGCATTTTCGCCCCCGGCATGCCGGGGGTCGGTGGACAGTCCGCTTGTTTTAGGTGTTTCAAAACGGCATTCTCGCTGCAGCGTCGGCCTCATTCATTGTCGGGTCGGCGCTCTGCTCACGTCGTTCAGAGAGGCGCTCCCGCTCCAGCGCGGGCCACTTTTCTAGATCCGAGTACTTTTTCATCTCTGTTGCCCCACTCTCTTCCCTTCCTCCGTCTATTCCAGTTCCTGTTGCTGCTGTTCGTCCTCGTCCTTCTTCCTTCTCTTTCTTTTCCTCCTGTTCGTCCTCCTGCTCGCCCGCCACCTCCTCCTATGTGCGCAGCTTCCCTCTTCCGACCGCGCATAACACGGTGGGGTCACGGTTGGAATTCCAGGTCGGCTATGACGCGCGTCCGCGGATAGAGGAACAATCGGCGCAAAGGCAGGGATGTGAGAGAAGGATCGGATTACAGATGAGGCGCGAGCGCACCTAGCTTGCCCTCTCCTCTCCCTCCCTCCTCCCTCCATCCTCCCTCCTCCCTCCTCACGCTCCTCCCTCCCCTCCTCACTCCTCCTACATCGCGCGTCTTTCTGGCCTTCCTTCTTCCTTCTCCCTCCCCTCATCCCTCCACCTTTCTCCTCCTCCCATCCTCCTCCTCCCCTTTGTCATCGTCTCTTCCTTTTCCTATTCCACATATCCCTTCTCGTTCTTCCTTCCATGCTCTCCCATTCTCTCCTACTTCGGACCTCGTTCCTGCCGCCTCGTGCCTCGTGTCTCCTGCCTCCTCTCCCCTCATATCCACCTCATCGCGCTCTACCCTACTCTACCTCAGTCACCCCCCTCCGCTCCAATGCGCACGACCGCACTCCATATCATGCCACTCCATCCTGCTGCTTACCGCACCGCTTCACCGCATCCCACTTCGCGCTACCCCGCCCCTCGACTTCACTCCGCTCCTCGTTGCTCTCTACGCCAAACTGTTCCACTCTACTCTTCTCCACGCCACGCCATCCTACTCCACTGCGCTCACTCGTATGTCCTTTGCTCTCTCACTCACTCGCTACCTAATTTTCCTCTCTCTCTCTGTCTTTCTGTCCTTCTGTTTGTCTATCCGTCTGTCTGTCTGTCCGTCCGTATGTCCGTATGTCAGTGTCTCATTTTTTTCAGTTTGTCTGTCTGTCTGTCTGCCTGCCTGCCTGTTCTGTCTGTCTGTCTGTCTGTCGGTCGGTCGGTCGGTCGGTCTGTCTGTCTGTCTGTCTGCCTTCCTGCCTGCCTGTTCTGTTCAGTTCTGTTCTACTTTGTTCCGTGCTGTGCTGTGCTGTGCTGTTCTGGTCTGTCTTGTCTGTCTTGCTGTCTGTCAGTATGTTTGTCTGTGTGTGTGCGCGTGTGTGTGCGTGTGTGTGTGTGTGTGTGTGTGTGTCTGTCTGTCTCTCTGTCTCTCTGTCTGTCTGTCTTTCTGTCTTTCTGTCTTTCTGTCTTTCTGTCTTTCTGTCTGTCTGTCTGTCTGTCCTGTCTGTCTGTCTGTCTGTCTGTCTGTCTGTCTGTCTGTCTGTCTGTCTGTCTGTCTTGCTGTCTGTCTGTCTGTCTGTCTCTGTTTCTCTCTTCCTTGCTCTCTCTCTCTCTCTTTTTCTTTTTTGCTTCTCTCTCTCTCTCTCTTTCCATCTTCCATCTTTCGCTTGCACCCCCTCCCTGGGGCCCCCGCGCTCGCTCGTGGGGCCGTCGCACCGGTGGCACCTCTCGGTCGCCTTCGCCCTCGGGACGTCGCTTGTCCCCCTTGGGCCTTCTCGCCGTCTCGGGGCCTCGGCGCCAGCTGCATCCCGTGCGGAGTGCACCCCCCCCCCAAGAAAAAACTTCCGCTCTGCTCTCTCCTCCCCTCCCGCTCCCCCTCCTCCCCCCACCTCGGAGAGCCCGCTCCGTCGAACTCGCAGCCCTCTCCTGTGGCTTCCCATCGAACCGGCGCCCCGTCTGCGCCCTCGTGTTCACCTCGTTGCCACTCTGCACATCTCCTCCTCTCCGCCGCTGCTTTGTCCACGTCTGCAGGCTGGCTCCACGCTCCACTTTTTTCTCAGGAGGGGAAAAAACACACAGACACAATGAATCCTCGATTCCCCAGAAATATCGGAAAATATGGGAAGTGGGGGGGGGGAAGACAAAAACATAGAAAATATCGGAAAATATGGGGAATCTCGATGTTTGTGTGTATTTATTTGTGTGTCCCTGGGCCCCTTCATTTTCGCAGTGTTCGGCCCTCGGTGGGCCATGTCTGGGCTCTGCAGCAGCAAGAACGATCCAGAACCAGACACCAGTCCACTGTAAGGGGTCGGGAGTTCTCGGAACCACACGATGGAAGCCAGAGATCGGAGGCCCGGGAAGAGAGCAGACGTGGGCGCCTTGCTCCTTCTCGTCCCCTGGCCGCCCCCGCATGCCTCCACCCTGTCCGGAGTCGCAGCACTTGCGATGCCTCCTGCACGCGACGAGCGGTACTCCTGAGCGGGAGGCCCGAGCCTCGAGCTCGGGCTTCTTTCCGATCTGGTTCGATCCCGACCGAGTCGGAGTCGAAACAGGTCCTGCTCCCCCTCCCCGCTCCCTTCCCCTCCTCCTCCTCCTCCTCCTCCTCCTCCTCCTCCTCCCCTCTCCTCCTCCCCCTCCTCCTCCTCCTCCTCCTCCTCCCCTCCTCCTCCTCCTCCTCCTCCTCCCCCTTCTCCTCCTCCTCCTCCTCTTCCTCCTCCTCCTCCTCCTCCTCCTCCTCCTCCTCCTCCTCCTCCTCCTCCTCCTCCTCCTCCTCCTCCTCACCCTCCTCCTCACCCTCCGCCGCAAATGCCTGCAGGCAGCGGCTCTGAAGACGTGGACCAGCCCCTCCTCCTGGCCTGCTCGCGCGGGGAGCCGAACGCTTGCTGCTCGCCCCGCGCCGGCGGCGCGGAGGAGGGGAGGATGAGAGGGGCGGGAGCGGTGAGGGAAGAAGGAAGAGGGAGGAGGAAGGATGAGAGGGGCGGGGGGAGGAGGAGGAGGTGTTGGAGCATTTCCAGCGGCATTTTCAGCCCGGGCAGCCCGATTCCAAACATTTGGACACATACCGTAATCAAAATCCTGTGCACATGTGTTGTCCCGCGGCTTCCCCAGAGTTGCAGGCCGATTGCAACAATTCCCATGCTATATAAATTGTTCTCTCGCTTGCTATACAACCTATTGTTCCCGATCCTCGATCCACGCCAGAGCCGCGACCAAGCAGGACTTCGACCCAAATACAGTACGACTGACCACCTATTCACTCTCACGAAGATCCATGACAAAGCCGACGCCGGGACATTAACTGTATGGACAGCGACGGTCGACGTCAACAAAGGCTTTGGACAGCGTCAGCCATATAGGACTCCTTGCTCCAACAGGGTGTGCCTCCTGCATGCGCGCGCTTGCCTGCATAACTGTGCAGTGGACAGACAGCAGCGGCGGTCCGAACAGACAATTGCAGTAAGACGTTCAACATTGAGCGGGGCACCAAACACGGTGATCCTCTTCGCCCACTCTCGTTCAACTGCGCCACCGAGCACATCATGCGCAGCGTCAAGTCGAGGTGGTCTCACAAACACATGGGGCTCCTGCGGCCAGGGGCGAAAGACTCACCAACCTTCGTTTCGCCGACGTCATCATACTAGTGGCAGCCTCTCGCCAGAGCACATCACGAGCATGACTTGTGACCTTAGTGCTGCGAAATCTGGTCTTATTCAACACCAGGACAAAGCACACAGATTTTGCATAATGTGTACTGGAGATCACGCAGGCGCAGGGTATCGAACCATGCTGTGGCAAATTGTATGTCGATAGACATTTTACCCACGTGCAAGTCAACAACATACTTGGGGCGGAAGTTTCAATCCAGCGACTTCCACACAATGAACTCCGAAACCCGAATCGGGAAGAGCCGATGGGGGAGCACGACTCACTCAATACCAGGAATACGGCTCCTTCGCGGAACAGTTACGCCAACGGTATTTATGATTGTGAAGCTTGGACAATGGCAGCGACTATGGAGAACCGGCTGCGCAGGGTGCAGAGACACATGCTCCGTATGATTTTGTAGATTCCGCGGCGGCGAAACGCAACAGGTGGCCACCACGGCAGATTGCTGGAATCCATGGGGAATTCGAAGTCATCGACCGACGACGAGCAGATCCCAGACTACCAGGTACCCGAGTGCGACGACGACGGATTGGAGTTTTGGGCGGATTGGATCCGCAGAGCAACAAAGAAAGCTGAACAAGTGTTTACACAGTTGAAAACGGCAGATTGGCTATCAATTCAACGTCAACGAAAATGGATATGGGTTCATAAGGTTCTTATACCAGACAGCAGCAGTTGGATGGCACAGGCGTTGCTGTGGAATCTTGAAGCAGATCTTGACTGTGATAGTCGCCGACACCCAGGCCCCCCGAAGAAGCGATGGTCCGATGATCTGCGACAAGCGACTCTATCTGAATCACGTGTTCCGGACAAGAGTGGCTTGATGTTGCCAGAACAGACGTTTGGCGAACATCGGATGGTAAACTTGTCGGTATACAGTGTAATCTTGATTTTCAGACAGATGTTCATTAGAAGCATGGACGGTAGCATGCGTAGCAGCAGACATTGCAGCAGAGGACCATCCGGGGAAACCATGGATTTCAGCTTAGTTGCGACTGACGTTCACATTCTCTCACTCGCATTTTCTCCGTCGTCCCTCTTGTCGCTCGATTCCGATTCGATTCCGATTCTCTCCCTCGGCCTCGCCTCTCGTCCTCGCTTGTCGTGCGTCCCTCTTCGTGCGTCTTCTCCCCTCCTCGGCTGCGCCGCGCAGAGAGATTGCCACCGCACGATTGTCACACCATGGCGCCACGGCGCCCGCCTGCGGCGCCCCCGCCGGCGTACACTTCGCAGGTCCGAGGCCGAGTCCGAGTCCGAGTGGAAGGTGTGGCCCGCGAGCAGAACGACTGCCACGAGACATGGCTGAAGGGCGGCGCGGCTGGGAAGAGTGGCGCGTTACGCCCCCCAGAGTCGTTTCCGCATGACTACTGAGAATTGTCGGGGGCCGCAGCCAGATGCGAGAACGCCGACGTGACCTTTGTCCGTGTCCCCCATTGCGCCGCGACGCCCGTTTGTGCAACGGCGTGGTTGCGCAGCTCGCTGGACAGTTGAGACTGCTTTCCAGAAGGGACTTGAGTGGACCGCGCGAACCTACAGCGCGGCGCTTGTCGGGGGGCCGTCCCGAAGGCGGTTATGCAAAACTGCTTCCGCGCGGCCGTGCAGTTTATTCAAGACCTGCTTGAACAAGGAACTCCCGCGTCCGAGCCAGAAGGCCACCTCCGCTTTGGTCGCGTCGCCTGCAGCTCTTCCGTCTGCCAGGCGGGTGCCGGAGGGTGCTGACAGCCACTCTTGCGTTATTCAGGAGGGAAAAAACACACAGACACAATTAATCGTCGATTCCCCAGGACAATATGGGAAAATATGGGAAGTGGGGGGGACGACAAAAGCCGAGAAACTACGAGAGCATATGGGGAATCGCTTTATTTGTGTGTGTACTTATTTGTGTGTCCCAGGGCCCCTTCACGAGACGAGGGGCGGGGTGGCCGAGAGGGGATGGGGAGGGACGACGGCGCGAAGAGGAGCAGGGGAGGATCGGGAGGATTGAGGGGGGAGCGTCGTGTTGAGATGCAGGGGCATCCGCGTGATCCTGCGCCCCCGCCTTGTCCGCGGCGTGGCAGGCCACTGACCTGTTCGATTTTTTCCATACCCCCCAGGAGTAGTACAGGTATGCAGCTGCACTTGCCCCCCAGGGGACCTCGTCGCTGCGCTCCCGCCCTCGCCTTCTCATCGCCCCCCCCCGCCTTTTCATCGCTGCTCCCTCCTCCTTCTCCTCCTCCTCGTCCTCCTCCTTCTCCTCCTCCTCGTCCTCCTCCTCCTCCTCCTCCTCCTCCTCCTCGTCCTCCCAGAATGACCTTTCTTCGGCCGTGGCGCTTTCGGCACACGACACGTCCCCGAACCTCCGACCAGTCGGCCAGAGGCGTCCATTCGCCGGACTAGGTTTCATCCCCGCGCTCCCCGCTCGAGTTGACCTGCGTCAGTGGTCTCCTCCTCTCCTCCCCGCCCCCGCTCCTCTGTCCTCCGCCTTGTTCTGCTCTCTCGGTTTCGTCACCTTCTCTTCCTCCCCACTCCTCATCGTCGCCCGCGTGGTCCGGGTTTTCCTCGCCCTCGCCCTCGCCCTCGCCCTCCCCTCCCTTCCCTTCCCCCCCTCTTTCCCCTCTCCCTTCTCTCCTGTCTCCCCCTCTCCGCCCTCCCCACCTCCTCCTCTCGCTCTCGGTGGAGGCGACAGCCCAAGTCTGCCAGGGTGGAGTCTGCGGAGTGCCCGCGGTGCTCCCCGCTCGCGGGGGTGGGGAGGGGGCGGGGGAGGCAGCTGGGGAGCGCCCGGACGATCACGAGGCGGGGATGAGGGGGCGGAAGAGGAGCAGGAGCAGAGGGGGACCGCGGCGCTCGGGAGGCCCCTCCGTCGGTCCGGCTGTGCGGAGCACCAGGCCGTGAACACTGCCTCCCACAAGTGTGCCAACATGCAGTCGGGTCGCTGAAGAAGGAACCCGTTTCGTTGGGGAGGGGCTCCGTGTTCCCTAAGTGTTTCACAGCTTGCCTCCGGTTTTCCTTATGTCTTCGATGGGGAACCGAAGTTTAACTTATGGAAAAAAAGGGGCCTCGTTCCTTATTTAGGGTTTCTTAGGTCAAGGCCCCGACTGTAATGGAGGCGATTCTTGGGGTCAGCGTGGTGGATGGCACGGGGCGCCCTCGGGAGGCAGGACATTGCAGATGCTCGGCCGCACATGCGCACCCCCGGTTCCAGCGATTTTCGGCATGCGTGTGGTCAAGCGTTCGGGCTCCTGCAAGCTGCCCCGGGTCCCGAGGTGAGGCCTGACTGATCGGGGAGGACTGGGCCGCCCCTGTCGTGGGCCCCTGGCGGAGGGAATTCGCCTCCGCCATGGAGACAAACGGTTTCCCTCTGAGGGGGGCCGCCCACCCAATTTTTATTATGGTTTCGCCCCCCCCCAAAAGGATTTGATTGCACTTTGGGTACCTTATTTCTTTTCTTAGGAACTGGGCCTGCCCGTCGGTCTGGCGGCTATGTGGTCGCCGTCGCCGCCCCGTCGCTCCGGGCCTGCCGGTTGGTCTGGCGGCTATGTGGTCGCCGTTGCCGGCCCGTCGTCGTCTAGGCCTGCGTTACTTTGCATTGCTTTGTCTTCCTTTGCTCCACATAGATTGGGCCACATACATCGCAGCACATAAATTGCCCCACCTATGTTGCTCCACATACATTGCAGCACATATATGGCACTACGTGCCCACGCTGCTATCATACTTTCGAAATGCACTCTTCACGACGTATTCTAGTGACTCCGATGCGTTTCGGGGGCAGCTAGCCGCTAGCCCCTTTCGGCAGGCATGGGCCCAAACGGCCATCGCGCGGCGCGCGGACACTATCCACGCGTGCACGCAGAGGAATGCGGATGCGATCAATAGCATAATTGGGAGCCCACGAGTCCGCGAGGAAACACACACACATTTTTTTTTCAGACGCCCTCAACTTGGCATCGCTCGGACGCGTACATGTCTTCTCGGCAAGAACCTTTGAGGATCATTTTGGGTCATCTTGCGATGAAAATACATGCACGAAGCCGAAGCATGCACGAGAAATAGACGTCCGAGCGATGACGAGTCAGTGGTCCCACAGGCAGGTAAGTGGGAAGAGGAAGGGAAGCAGGGGTAGGAAATCAAGAACTCAGAGGAGGAAGAGACTGATGCTGCTACCGTAAACCTCGTTGCCACGGTCAGATTCACCATGAAGTCCTGGTCCGAACGCACCCCGGAAAGGTCCGGGGAGCAGCATTGCTTCCTGCCCAGGGGCGTCCTGCCCGGCGTCGCCCGCCTGCCCTGTCCGCCTGTCCCCCGCCCCTGACTGAAGTGTGCGGAAGGATACGGCGGAGCCGGTGGGGGGAGTGGCGTTGGCGGAGGCGCCTGCCGGCGCGGCCGGCGAGGCGGGCGCGTCGGCTGGCCCCGAGGCCGCGGGCGGCGCCGCGGGCGCCGCGGGCGCTGCGGGCGGCGCCGCGGGCGTCGCCGAGCTCGTGGCCGCGGTCGAGGCGCTGAGTGGCGCGGCTGGGCCTGCTGGGGCGCTGGCTGGAGGCGACGGCGAGGACGGGGCGCCGGGCGGCGGGGCGGCCGGCGCTGGCGGGGCGACTGCTGGCCCGGAGGCCCGGGGCCCCGCTCGGTTCACCGCCCTCCGGCGGGTGTGCGGGCGGGGGCCTCCGCCGTATAAGCCGTGCTGCCTGGGCTGGGCCAGCGCGGGTGGCGGGGGGACTCTGCGCGCCGGCCGGGGGGAGGGCCGACAACAAGAACGGCGGTGTCGATCTGTTGTGGTGCTTCCAGGAGCAGCTGGCGCCACGGAGGGTACTCCGAAGCGCGCAGAGGCTCCTGTGCGCGCCGGGGGGCACGACCTCCCCGCGGGGGACGCCGTCGCGGACGCCTGTCGCGCATTTCTTTGTCGTTTCGCGCCGTGGCGTCGTATAATCACCTTGCGGGGCAGACGGTCGCGTTCAGCCTCCAGCTGGTTATGCGCGACTGGCCCATGCTGCGAAGGCCTTGCGGCGGGTGCCGCCGACCCTGAAGGTCGACGACGACGACGGCGGCGGCGGCTGCGATGACGACGATGACGACGCTGACGTGGGCCAGAGGAGTGCTTTTTGGGGTCTCGTCGGAAGACTCTCGGGGGTCTCTGGGGAGGAGTTCTGGGGCCTCTTGGGAGAGCCTCTCGGGGCCTCTTCGGGCTTCCTGGGGGCCTCTTGTGGGCCTCTTGGGGCCTCTTGGGAACCTCTTGGGGCCTCCTGGAAGCCTCTCGGGGCCGAGGGCTCGAAATGTCCGTTCGGGTCCGCCGTCTGGGCACTTGAAGCCGTTTTGGGCGCATCTTGGGCCGCCTTGGAGGCGTTGTGGCGTGTCTTGGGGTCTTCTTGAAAGGATTTCAGGGAAAGGGGGCGACGGCGACGACGGCTGAGGTAGACGACGACTCGAACGGACAGGCCCCCCTCACACACGCCGACAGGGTCGGCGGATTTCTTCATCACCCACGAAAAGAATCAAGACTGGAGGGCGGAGGCGACAGGAAGAAAGGAGGAGGGCCGCCCCAAGAGAGAGAGAGAGAGAGCGGTTCTTCTCCTTTCGCGCAGCCCGCTTTCAGTGCGCCCCGTGTGCGCGCACGCAAGTCTATGCGTGCATTCGCTCGCCGCGCGCTCTTGCTGTGCGGACGCACCCTGGAGTTTCATCTTGCCCGCCCCTGAAGCTTTCCGGCTACCGCTTCTTCTGCCCCTAGACGCTCGCCGGCGTGATTTTTCCGCAGCGTCGACCCCCAGAGATCTCGACCACTTCCCAGGGGCCAGCTTCCCACCCTGGGCCGCTACTTTCACCGGGCCTGGCGAGGGCCCCCCCCGGAGTCCGAAGCGGGCAAACACCTCACTAAGTCAAAACAGATGCCCAATCCCAAAAACGCGAGGGCCAAGACAAAATGCAGGCTCCTCGAGGCTTCGGGGAGGGAGATTTTGGGGTAGGGTTTTACCAGGGTGACGACGACGAACGCAAAACATTCCTCGAAATCTTTGGCCGATCTCGAATCCTCGGTGAATCCGCGATTTTGGGATTGGGGATGTGTGTTTTTCGTGGTCAACACCGTCCGGCGTGTGTTTTCCAGGGCGCCATATGGGGGCCTGGGGCCGTCGGCGCGGCCGGCGGCGCCCAGGTGCGGCACCACCATGGCGACCGGCCTGGGCATCCGGGCCTGCGTGCTCTGCAGGTGCTGAGGCTGCGCCCCAACGCGCACGCCGGCGGGCGACGCCCCGTGCGAGGCCCGTGGCCTGGGCGCAGCGGTGCTGTCGTCCCGTCGGGCGTCTCGTCGTGGGGGGGGGGGCGACCGGCGGGGCGGGGTCGAGGGTTGCAGGGAGAGTGGGCTTTCGTTCTGTCCGCTCTCGTGGGGTGCTTCTTCGATTCGTCCTCTCTCGTTTTTGTCCTCTTTCGAGGCCCGGGTGACCCTGAACGACTGGAAGCGGACGTATAATGAAGTTCTGGCGCAGTGAAGCGGAGCCCCTGCCTTACGAGTGGCCTAAATGGGGTCCCTGGGGCCCCGCAGGTGGTCGCACGGTGCATCTTCCTCCCTCCTGTCTGTTGCCCAACTGATTTTGGGTCGAGCACATTCCGAGCCCAGGCTCCGAGGATCGAGGGCCGGTGTTCTCGTTTCTCCATGGATGTTTTTAAGTTTTTAGGCGGCGCCCGCACGGGGCTGGCGCGAGGTGGCAGCCTTGACGAAGAAGGGGGCACTTTTTGGGTGGCATAGGGGTTTTCTTAGAAGGTCCTGGAGGCTTCACGAAGGCTTTTTAGAAAGCGTGCGGGCTTGTACGAAGCCCCCCTGCCTTCTTGAAAGTTCCGCCGCTCTCTTAGAAGCCCACCCCCCTCGCGCCACTCCGTTTCTGTGCGCAGCCAAATTTCTGGGGTGGGAGGGCTCGTGCATGCCGCTGGGTGTCGATGCGAGATCACGACAAGAAGTACGACAGCGTCAGCCACGGCAGAGAGTATCGGTCTCACCAGAGTTGGGCGACTGGTCGGAATGCGGCACAGGTGGCAAGCCTCGTTGCTCCCTGTGCGCAGTGAACCAGTGCCGTGCCGAGGCCGCTCGCATCCGCGAGCAGCCGTTGAGTTGACGTGTGTATTTTCGCCTGTACCCTGCGCCTGCAATTCGGGGTCTGGGCTCCTTAATCTAGCTTCGATCCTTTACTTTACACCACCTAGCACCTCATTCTTACACCGCATAGCTTACATCACGTAGCTTGCACTGCATTGCTTACACCACATGCCGTGCACCACATCTCTGCCGCCGCACAGCTTACATCACATACCTTACACCATATAGGTTGCACTTCATTCGGCCGCCAGGGATGAACATCTATGCATTGTGCCGCGCTGGAGCGGGGCCTGATTGGTGTGCAAACATGGTACGATGCAGCGCATGGGCGCCGTTCTTGTAACCTAGCTTTCACCACCTAAGCTACATATCCACAGTGAAGCATCGTACTGCTTTGGGTCCACGCTACCATGCGTTATGTATATGTATATGTATATGCATTGCAATGGCGTGCCATAGATTCTTTGCTGCCTGTGGCGAGCGGGAGGGGGCCGCGGCCACCCGTGCTCAAGCCTTTCATCCAGCGAGCTGGGGGCACCTGTCCAGGCAGAGGCGCGGATGGTTGGCAAGCCGTTCGTGTGGCTCCTGGGCGCCGCCACCAACCTGCTGGCGGCCTGGATCTCGCGTGCGCCGCCGTGCCCCGCGGTCCCTTCGTGCCCAGCCTCGCCGACGTGCCCGTCGGTGTCTTGCCCGAACCTCTCGTGTGGGGAGGTCCACTGCCGTGCTGCGGGGGAGCAGCTGACCTGCCCGGCGGCGCCCCCTGCGCCGCCCCCGCCGCCGGCGGCGCCCGCGGCGCCACCGGCACCCGAGCCGGCGCCAGCGCCGGCGGAGCCGCCTTCGAGTTCTTTCTGGAGCTGGGCGGCGCTGCTGTTGGGCCACGTGGTCCTGGCCACGATCCAGCTCTGGCGCGGCATCGTCAGTCTCGTGAAGGGCCTCGTGTGCCGTCGCCATGGCCGCCACAGTGCCGCCACCGCCCGGCGTCCTGCGCTGGGCTTGGGTGCTGTATCGAGGAGAGCGGCTCTGGCACCAGCGGAGGGTCTGGGGCAGATTGGCGGATCCAGCAGCGGGGAGCAGTGACCCGCTGGACCTCCTGATCTCTAGTGCTGACCATGACGTGTACGAGGAGCGGTACAGTCGGAACAATCCAGATATCGTCACTGTGGTCTTCAGCCCGACTCGCCAGGCGCTCCAGGGTGTGGACCCGAACGTACTCTACCGCTTCAGGCGGGAGCTGAACGGGCGCGAGACGGTCGCCATCCAGGACGCTCTCTTTCAGGTAGCGGACGAGCTGTACTTGGATCGAGAGCGCGCCGCTGGCCGACCGCGCGTGCTCCCTGCGGGCGGCTCTTACGTGGAGTTCGACTTCACTGCAGCAGCCCCTGGACCAGGCGTCCCTGGCGCAGGCCCTGCCGCTCTCGTGCCCGTGGGTGGAGGCGCCGCTGGCGCGGCGCCTGCTGCGCCCCTGGCGATCGCGGCCGCCGCCGGCGCCGCCGCTGCCCCTGCAGCGGGCCTCGCGGCTGGCGCAGCCGTGCCTGTTGCGGGCGCCCCAGCGGGCGCCGCTGGCGGTCCGCCGCCGGCTGAGGCAGGCGCGGCTGGACCGCCTGTGGGGCCGGCCCCGGCCTGGGTGCTCATCGAGAGCACCGGTGGAGGCAATCGGGGCGACGTAGTGCAGCTCAACGGGACCGAGCGGATTGAAGGGGACATCGGACTCATCCAGCTGAACGCGGGCTGGGTCGCCATCCGTCGGATCTCGATGGACCCCTCGGTGTATCGGTGCGCCGAGAGCGGGGCGGACATCAGGCTGCTGGGCGTGCCGCCTCGGCCTGACGGCTCCAGGCAGCGTCTGGCGTGGCGCGACGCGGTGCCGATGATGGTGGAGAACATCATCCCTGGGTGGCTGCTCGGCGGTCCTCGCACCATGCTGTGGTGCGCACAGTTCATCGACAGGAAGAGGGGCGGCCCCGTGGAGCACTACATTAGCTTCGTGTCCTTCTACCACCTCACGAAGGAGGATTACGGGGTCGCCCACTACGAGAATATCATGAAGATGATAGAGCACCTCGCGTGCTGGGATCAGGTGAACCTCCCCGACCTGGTCGGGGCGGAGCTGGCCATTCGACAGGCGCAACATCTACTCCATGGAGTTCGAGGCTCAGCAGTCGAGGGGCTCCAAGGACGGCAACGACGGCGACGGCAAGAAGAGGGGCCGAGGGCGTGGAGGAGGGCTTCACCGATTCGGCATCGTGGACGAAGCTGCGGTGTTCACCGGGGCGGCCAAGGAGGACGGCCGCTCGATGATTTGCCCGCTACTATTGGAGCATGTCTCCAAGCAGGTGGAGCGCGACGCAGGGATCCTGAAGCAGATCAGGAAGGCCCGAGAAGAGCGTCGCGCTCTGTCATCATGAGCAACGCGGACGGCTTCTGGGAGCCCCTCGCCCAGGAGCCTGCCAGGTCGAGAGAGGGGGCGCCCGTGGGCCTCGCGGGTGCAGCAGATCTACCTGTACATGAGGCTTCAAACTCCAGCGCTGATCTTCGCCAGCGTGATCTCTTTCCTTTGCCCTATTTTGGCGCTGGGGCCCCATCTCCTTCTACACCTACCCTGCCATCGAGGTCAGTGCGCAGGCGCCTTGAGAAACGGTCCCACGTTCACGGCATGGTCGACGAGATGACCGACGCGCTGAACGAGCTTTGGGGCTGCCCGCCGGCGGCGCGCCGTCAAGCGCCCGCCGGCACGCCGGCGCCTGCAGCTGGCCACGCCCTCGTCCTCTCGGAGCTCCGCCAGGCCGCGGTGAGGTTTGGCCCGTGCCCAGAGGGCTTGGACGGTCCAGGAGCCCTTGAGGAGCTCCGGATATCTCAATCATACGAGGGTGACGCCACGTTGGTTGCCCCGGTGAGCTTCGACCTCGTCGACTCCATCTCATTGCCTCCTGCTGGTAGCCGACCCGCCGCCCTGGAGACGATCGACGAGATGGCAGGCCAGAATATCGCTCATCGGTTGAAAGAGTTACTCCTGCCCCGACAGCTGGGGATGGAGCGCATCAGAGAGGCAGGTCCGAGACGACTCTACACGGATCCAGCCCTCCGCAACCCGCGCCTCTACTCGATGGTGGTGCGGCGGCTTATGGACGCCGGGCTGGTTGACTTCTACAGCTCGGCGGAGTGTTACGTTGGCATGTTCTTCGTGCGCAAGAAGAACGGGTCGCTGCGGATGATCCTCGATGGGCGGCGTGCATCCCTCAGGTTCGCGCCTGCCGACCCCGTGGAGCTGGCGACGGGCTCTGCATTCGCTCAGATTTCGGTCGACGGCGACGAGCCCATCAGCATCGGGGGCGTCGACATCTGCGACGCCTTCTACCAGATCGAGCTTCCGTCGTGGCTTCGCCGCTACTTTGGCTTGCCCAGGCTGAGGGCTGGCGACCTCGGACTCACGCACCTGTCCGATGGGTCGGCGGTGCGACCGTCGTCCTGGGTCGTGCCGTGCTTCAGGTGCCCGCCGGTGGGCTGGAGCATCAGCCTTTGGATCTGCCAGAGTTTGAACGAGGCGGTGACTGCTCGGGCTCTTCCTGGCCACTTTGGCCGTCGTCTCGTGGACCGTCGGCCCGCGCCTGACCTGCAGCAAGGTATGGCGCACACGGTCTACGTTGACAACTTCATCGCCCTCTCCCACACGCTGAGCGAGGTACACGACGCGGCTGCTGTAGTGCAGAAGGAGCTGGCGGCTTCAAGCCTGCCCACTCACCCGGTGGAGGCATCAGTCGGCGGCGACACGCTGGGCTGGCACTTCGACGAGGACAAGCCCGTGATCGGTCTCAGCGTCCGCCTCCGCTGGCGGCTTCGCCTGGGTATCGGCGAGCTGCTGGAGCGAGGCTGGTGCAGTGGCCACACCATGATGAAGGTGATATCCCACTTCACGTCGAGGGCGCTGATTCGCCGCGAGCTGCTGAGCTGCCTGGGGGCCGTGTACGGCTTCATGGGGGACGGCGGCCGCGAGAGGCGGCGGCTGACTCCGGCAGTGAGGCGGGAGCTGACCTGGTGCCGCGCGCTGCTGCCCCTGTGCTTCCGAGACGCCGGGCGGCCGCTCTCGCCAGTCGTATTTTGCGTGGACGCATCGTGGTGGGGTGCAGGAGTGACTGAGAAGACCATCACCCCAGATCAAGCCCGTCGACTGTCTATCTTCAACGAGCGATGGAGGTTCAGTCGTGATGGAGAGCAGCAGGTCGCCTCGCGGGACAAGGCCTTGGCCCGGGAGAGCAAGCAAGCTGAGCATATCACCACATCATGCATCAGACACGCCTCGTCGCAGCACGATCGAGATCCAGCAGTCATAGCAGCAGCCATGGAGCAGCGAGTCCCTTTCCGAGTCGAGCCGAAGCTTAATCGTGAGGAGGAGGTCATGTTCGAGGAGGTGCCGGAGGTGGTTTGGGCGGAAGGATGGCATCGGGTTTTGGCTACACCATGGACCAGGAGGGAGGCGCAGGTGGTATTGGAGGGGAGAGCGCTAGTCCTATGCTTGAAGCACCGATTGCGAGCCGCTCGAAATTTCAACACCACGCACATCATCTTGAATGACTCCATGGCCCCAGTGTTGGCGTTGCTCAAAGGCAGATCATCGTCGCCACCACTTCTGCGGATTTGTCGCCAGGCCTGCGCCCTCCTGTTAGCCTCGGGGTCTTCGGCAGTCTGGCGTTGGGCCCCATCCGAGCACAACAGCGCTGACCCTGCCTCTCGTGCCCAGGCTGGTGATATCCCCGAAGCCGTGCGGGCCAAGGCATCAGGGCCTGCCGCGCCCGGTGCGCCCGCCCAGGCGGCAGCTCTCCGACGCGATGGCGGCGCCGCTGTCGATGTCGGCCCTCGGCTGCACGGCGATGCCATCTGCGCCGGCTCCGCGGTCTCGCAAGCGGCCAGCGGCTGCTGTGGCGGCTGCCGCTGCCAGCCAGTCGCGGCGCAGGCCGCGCGCGGCGTCAGAGACAGTGGCGCGCCCAGCCGAGAGCGACCGCCGGGCTGGTCGCCGGCAGGAGAGGGCGAACCGCTTCCCTGCACTCCCGCCCTCGGCCCCCCGCCGGGGCTTGACCTTCCCTGGAGGAGCAGTCAGTGGGGGATGCGACCAGGGCGGACTACGAGCGCCGGCAAGCCGCCTTCAGCCTGTGGGCCTGCCAGCGGGGCCACTCATTGGGGGCGCCGACGGAGGTGGACAGGGCACTGGTGCTGTTTTTTCACGAGGAGTTCTTGGACGGGGGCGAGAGCAGCGACGCCTGGAAGCTGATGGCGGCCCTCGCTTTCGTGCGCTCGGACCTCGGACCGCGCCAGGGCCGCCTGCCGCGGGCGGCGCGGGCAGCCAAGGGCTGGTCGCGCCTGGCACCGCCGCGGTCGCGCCTGCCGCTCCCTTGGCCCGTGGTGTGCCTCATCGTGGAGGTCCTGTGCCGCAGGGGCCTGGCCATGTATGCATGGCTGACCGCGCTCACGTTCGGCCTGTACTTGAGGCCGCGAGAGGCGCTGGAGCTCGTGCAGGCCCAGCTCATCCCACCAGGATTCACCTCAGCCACAACGATGCACCATTGGTGCGTGGTCCTCCATCTGTTCGAGAGGCAGACCCCGTCCAAGACAGGTGTGTTCGACGAGAGCTTGCTGGTGCACTCGACCTGCTTTCCGTGGATGCCGAACCTCGTCCAGGAGCTGCACCGCCGCGCGCCCGCAGGCCACCGCCTGTTCCCAGTCACCTACGCGCAGTGGAACTACCACTTCAAGGCCGCCGTCTCCGACCTCGGCCTGCAGGTCCTGGGCAACTTGACGCTGCACCAGCTGCGGCACGGCGGCGCGAGCCACGAGCTGTACGCGGCGGCGCGGCCCCTCCGCGACATCCAGAAGCGCGGCAGGTGGGCCGCCGATGCCGCGCTCCGACGCTACGCCAAGGGCGGCCGCGTGCAGGAGCAGCTGCACCGCCTCCCGCGCGCCCTGCAGCTCCAAGCCGAGCAGGCGTTCCGCGGGATTGGCGCCACCCTATCGGCGAGCTGGCCTCGTGGGTGAGGCGCGCCAAGGCCGGCGTCTTCCTGGAAGTCTTCAGCGGCTCTGGGCGGATGTCCGCGGCATGGCGCTTGCGCTTCCGGTCGCAGCATGCCGCTTTTGAGCTGGACATTCGCCGCGACACCGACAGCGACCTCCTCCGTAGGCGCATCAGACAGCTGGCGAGGGGCTGGGTGCGGAGTCGACTCATTGCCGCAATCTGGATTGCGACGCCCTGCCAGTCTATGAGCCGTGCCCGCAACCGGCCCAACGGGCCACCGCCCCTTCGGACGAAACAGTTCCCGCTGGGGTTGCCAGGCCTGTCGCCGGGAGACCAGCTCAAGGTTGAGAGAGGAAACACGCTTGCCACTTTTAGCTTCTCTCTCTTTTTGCTAGCGCGCAGTTTGAACATACCTGTTGTAATTGAGAACCCTAGCACCTCTTGGTTGTGGCAGCTCCCAGGTGCAATCCATCTCAGTCGAATTCGTAACACTCGCATTGTAGACTTTGATTTTTGTGCGTTCTCGACCGCGTGGCGGAAGCGCACTCGGCTCTTATATTGCCATCTCAACCTCGACCCTCTCGTACCGTGTAAATGTTCGGGTCGTGGTGTCTGCAGTTTCAGCCGCCGCCCCCATCAGATCCTCGAAGGCAAAGACGCCTCAGGCACCTTTTGGACGCACATTGCAGAACCGTATCCCAAAGACTTGTGTAGGCTGGTAGCTAAGTGTTTCCAACAGGCTTTGCGAAACCACTCGTTTCTTAGCCTGGACAGGTTTGTGTTGGCCTAAGGCCAGGGTTTCAAAATTCGGTGTTGCTCGAGTTTTTAGATTTCGGATCGTGATTGTCTCGGGACTCGTTTTCCTTGGTCGAGGTGCCTCGCCCAGCCAGTCAATGTCGCACGGAGCTCCGGGTCGAGTCATCACACAGAGTTGCAGATGCAAAACAGTTCTGGCCCCCGAGAGTCTCCCCGGCTTGCACAGATTGCAATGGCGTGCCATAGATTCTTTGCTGCCTGTGGCGAGCGGGAGGGGGCCGCGGCCACCCGTGCTCAAGCCTCCCACCCACGCTGCGCTCCCACCCATTTTCAGCTCGAGCAGTGTCCGTTGGATCGTGATTGTCTCGGGACTCGTTTTCCTTGGTCGAGGTGCCTCGCCCAGCCAGTCAATGTCGCACGGAGCTCCGGGTCGAGTCATCACGCAGAGTTGCAGATGCAAAACAGTTCTGGCCCCCGAGAGTCTCCCCGGCTTGCACAGATGTATGTATGTGTATATATGTATGTATGCATGCATGCATGCATGCATGCATGCATGCACGCACGCACGCACGCACGCACGCACGCACGCACGCACGCACGCACGCACGCACGCATGCATGTATGTATGTATATATGTATGTATGTATGTATGTATGCATGCATGCATGTATGTATGTATGTATGTATGTATGTATGTATGTGTGTATGCATGCATGCATACATGCATGTATGTATGTATGCATGTAGGCATGTATATGTATATGTATGTCCGTATGTATGTATGTCTGTATGTATGTATGTACGTATGTATGTATGTATGTATGCATGTATGCATGCGTGTATGCATGCATGCATGCATGTATGTAGGTATGCATGCATGCATGCATGCCTGCATGCCTGCATGTATATATGTGTGTATGTATGTATGTATGTATGTATGTATGCATGTATGTATGCATGCATGCATGTATGTATGTATGTATGTATATATGTATGTATGTATGTGTGTGTACACATATACATATATCCATATATTTCCATATATGCATACACATATATATTATTGTAAATATGTTTACACACGTACACACGTGCATATGCCCACACACATGCATATACATGTGTATGATATGCCGTTGTATTCGCAACTCGATGAACCGATTCCGTACGGATTCTGACGAAACCAGTTGAGGTTTGGGGGAAATTACTATCGGGGCGCGGCTTCTGTTCGGACGTGGATATTGTTGTGCTTATCGTTTTGGGCTCATAAGGGGAGCGGCAGACGACGCGACATCTGCCGCAGTTCGCGTGCCTGGTGGCCGTCTTGTCAGGATAGCCGAGGGCCCTCGCAGGCTTCGATAGGGGCGATTTGCCAGGGGTGCGGAGGGCGTATCGTGAATTGCATGCATTCGTTTTCGAGCGTCGTCGAGCAGGCGGCAACTGGAGCCCCAGGATACACGCAAACAGTGCTTCCCCCATGGGCTGTCTGCCCACGTCGCGCACACCGAGGAAAATGTCACCTCCACCGCGTCGCGTGCAACTCGCGGCGCTCCCCGCGCCGCCGCCGAGGCAGCCTTCGTTTGCGTGGATCATGCTGTCCAGGTGGCGATCTGACCTTTGCGTGAGGGGCGGGCGCGCGAGATCTGGTTGTAGATCGGGGCCGTCCTGGATGGCGAACGATGGGCGACGCAGGCGCTCAGGTCCTGTTGGGTGAGCTGGAGGGTAGGATGGTGATGATGGTGATGGTGATGATGATGAGGATGGTGATGATGCAGATGATGATACTGATTCTGACGATGCTGATCAGGATGATGATACTAATGCTGATGATGCTGATGATGATGATTATGGTCGTGGTGATGATGACGACGATGATGATGATGGTGATGACGACGAGGAGGATGAAGATGAGGATGAGGATGAGCATGCTGGTGATGATAATGATGACGACGATGGTAAGGCTGCTGATGTTGCTGCTGATGATGATGATGATCATGTTGTTGCTGCTGCTAATGGTGATGGTGGTGATGATGATGCTGATGGTGAGGATGCTGATTATGATAATGATGCTGATGCTGATGATGCTGCTGATGCTCATGATGACGTTGATGATGATGCTGCTGATGCCGATGATGCTGCTGATGATGATGAGGCTGCCGATGATGATGATGATGATGATGATGATGATGCTGATGATGATGATGATGATGATGATGATGCTGCTGATGATGATGATGATGATGATGATGATGACTATGAGGATGGCGATGACGATGATGATGACTCGTTTTTTTCATGATCATGATGCTGGTAATGCTGACGACGACGATGATGATGATGAGGCTGATGTTGCTGATGGTGATGATGCTGCTGCTGATGATGATGATTCTGATGCTGATGACTATGAGGTCGACGACGTTGATGACGATGACGATGCTGCTGACGATGATGATACTGATGACAATGCTGCTGATGATGATGCTGCTGATTATGATGATGAGTAGGAGGATGATGATGACGCTGATGTTGATTATGCTGATATTGATACTGGTGATGATGGTGATGATGATGGTGATGGTGATGATGCTAGTGATGGTGATGATGATGATGATGCTGCTGCTGATGCTGCTGATGATGCTTATGCTGATGATGACGATGATGCTGCTGCTGATGCTGATTATGACAATGATGATGATGCTGATGATGATGATGATGATGAGGATGATGATGATGATGATGCTGCTGATGATGATGATGATGATGATGCTGATGATGCTGATGATGATGATGATGATGATGATGATGATGATGATGATGATGACGACGCTGACGAGGATGCTGCTGATGATGCTGGTGATGATTTTGTTGTTGACGGTGATGATGATGGTGGTGAGGCTGAGGATGACGCTGATGATGATGAGGATGAGGATATTGATGTCGATGATGAGGAGTCGGAGGATTCATTTTTCATGAGTAAGGATTGATGAGCCCCCATCAGTGCGCGTACTGTTTTTTTGTCGAATGACGTTCTCCTCCCAGGGCTCGCACCCTGCTTTCTACCTGGGGAAGTGTTCATGTTCAAACTGAACGGTTGCCCCTCCCCGCTACAACAGCAACGGTTCCCGCCTGATGCTTTCCTCACAAAGTATTCCAATCTCGCGCTCTCGTGAGGGACTTCCTCACAGTTTATGCAGGAACCGCGCTCTCGCGTGGGACTTCCTCGCAGTTTCTCCAGACGCCGCGCCCTCGACACTCAGGAATCATGCTCTCGCTTTGGCCTCTCTCGCGATTTTCTTCGGTATCGGGCCATCGCTCGAGACCTGCCCGCGATTCATGCAGGATCATGCTTCAGCAACCCGCCTGCTCGACCTGGCCGCCTGGGCCCGCCTTCCCGACTCGTCCGCTAGGGTATGCCCGCCCGATCTGCCCGTCTGGTTCTGCCACGTGTTTTCGGCTCCTAGCCCCCCTGCTGCTAATTTCCCTCATGCTCCATTCTTTTCCCTCCCCCTTCCATCCGTCCTCTCTTCCCCTGTTTGAGGGGCCGCGCTACATGCACGTGGTAGGTAAGAGTGATATACCCCCACGGGGGTACCGAGAGCTTGGGATATTATACGTGTTGACTGGCACGCGAGCCGGTGTGCGCGAACAGTATTGACATGATGATTGTTGTTGATGATGATGGTGATGATATTGATGACGATGAGGGGGGAGGAGGAGGAGGAGGAGGAGGAGGAGGAGGAGGAGGAGGAGGAGGAGGAGGAGGGGGAGGAGGGGGAGGAGGAGGAACAGGAGGAGACGTAGATGCGTGATGCGGAGGAGGGGAAAGATGAGGAGGATGAGGTGTCAATTGTAATGAGAAGAAGGGACCACAGCAGGAAGCAAGAGGCGGATCGTGTGCAGTTGTGTCAGTGATGAGAGTCAAGAGCATGATGGGGGAGGCTTAGCCGGATCGTTTGTAGGCGCGGAAGCAGGAGCAAAGGGAACAACAGGAGCAGCAGTTGGAGCAACATAAGCTGGATCATCAAGAGGTGGATGAGGAGGATGAGCCGCAGGAGCAGGCGGAGCCGAAGGAGCTTCAGGCGTTGAAGGGGTGGAGACATGGAGTATAACATGGAGGCGTGAAAGGATGGGCGAAGTTTGAGGGCGGAGCGAGATGGTCAGCAGATATTTGAAGGAGGGGGAGGAGAGAAGGAAGGACTAGGAGAAGGAATGAGAAGAAGGATAAGGAGGCAGGATGAGCTGTAGCAGAACGAGGGGGACGATGAGGAGGAGCAGCAGCGTGAAGGGATTCTGATGGAAGCGAGAGAAAGGATAAGAGGGGAGATGAGGGGAGATGAGGGGCGATGACGATGATGATGATGCTGATGATGCTGACGATGATGCTGCTGCTGATGGTGATTCTAATGCTGATGACGACTAGGCCGACGACGATGTTGATGATGATGATGGTGATGCTGATGAACATTTTTATGATCGTGATGATGCTGATACCTATGACGATTATGTTACTGATGCTGATGGTGATTATGATGATGCTGATGAAGATGCTGATGATGATGCTAGCCATGATGCTGATGCTGCTGCTGCTGCTGGTGGTGGTGATGATGATGATGATGATGGTAATGATGGTGATGATGATGATGATGATGATGATGATGATGATGATGACGATGACGATGCTGATGATGGTGCTGATGATGATGGTGATGGTGACGATGTTGATGTTGAGGATGATGAACATGATGAAGGTAAGGATTAATACAATGATGCTTATCATGGATATGATGATGATGATGACGATGATGATGATGATGATGGTGATGATGGTGTTGATGATGATGCTGATGATGATGCTGATGCTGATGCTGATGATGATGATTATGGTGGTGATGCTGATGATGAGGATGATGATGATGATGATGATGATGCTGATGATGATGATGATGATGATGATGAGCAGAAGGAGGGTCGATGATGGAGGCAAGGTGCGCGATAACGAGGAGAGAATGAGTGGATTTGATGATGTGCGATGATGCTTCTGACGAGGATTCGGATCACGACGGCACTTCTGCTGCTGCTGATGATGCGTCTTCAGATGGTGATTATTCTGATGATGTCGATCCTGATGATGATGATGCTGATGCTGATGATGATGATGATGATGATGATGATGATGATGATGATGCTGACGATGATGCTGATGATGATCATGATGACGACGACTCCGGCGAAGACGATTAAGATGCCGATGCCGATGATGATGCACATGATGATGATGATGGTGATGGTGAGGATGATGGTGGTAATGATGATGATGATGATGATGAGGATGCTGAGGATGAGGAGGATGATGATGACGACGATGATACTGATGATGCTGATGATGATGATGATTCTGATGCTACTGCTGATCATGATGATTATGATAGTGATAATGGTGACTGCGCTGGTAATGATGATGCTGATGATGATGATGATGACGCTGCTGCTGATGATGGTGACATTGAATATGTTGATGCTGTTGTCGTTGTTGGTGTTGATGGGGATGATGAGTATGAGTATGATCATGATTCTGATGCTGATGGTGATGATGATTATGATCACGATGATGGTGATGATGATGCTGCTGAGGATGGGGGTGAGGGTGCGGACGACGACGATGACGATGATGACGAGTACGATGCTGCTGCTGATGATGGATGATGATGATGCTGATGATGATGCTGATGCTGATGATGTAGATTATGATGCTGATGATGATGATGATGATGATGATGATGATGATGATGATGATGGTGACGATGCCGATGTTGATGATGATGCTGATGCTGCTGGTGGTGGTGATGATGATGATGATAGTGCTGCTGCTGATGATGCGTCTTCAGATGGTGATTATTCTGATGATGCCGATCCTGATGATGATGCTGATGATGATGATGACGATGGTGATGATGGTGATGATGACGATGCCGACGACGATAATGACGGCGATGGCGATTGCGACGATGAGAAATGAAGGTGACGACGATGATGGCAGGATGAGGTGGAAGGAAACGACAGGTGGATGAGCATGCCGAGGAGGGGACCAGGAGGGATGGAGCAGGGAGGCAGAAGGAGGAGAGGGGGGGGAGGAGGGAGGAAGAAGAACAGGACATGTGGAGGAGGAGGACGCCTCCTGCATCCGCGGGCGTCCCTGTCGGCGGCCGTCGTCGAGCCCCTTTCGCCGCCGGCCGTTTGCCATCCGGGCCGCCCTGGCCGAATGCGGAGCGTGACCGCCCCGGCTGGAGGATCTGGAGGAGGGCGGAGGGAGGGGAGATGGGGCGAGGAGGGACGGAGGGGGGGATGGAGGGATGGGGTAGGGTGGTGAGGGAGAGGGGATGGAGAAGGATGATGAGAGCGATGGGGAGAAGGGATGAGGACGAGGGTGTGGGGTCTTCTTTTCGTCCCGATCGGCTTGTTTTTCAGGCATCCCTCGGGGGGGGGCTTTGTCGCCACGGCTGGATCTGCCTCGAACTTCTGGTCGGATCGCACTCCAGGAGAGGTCGTGGGGTCGACCTTTGGGCGGAGGAGGGTAGAGGAGGGGAGAAGGAGGGAGGAAGGAGGAGGGAGCAGGGAGAACCGAGGGATCATGATTATGATAATAATGATAATGATAATGATAATGATAATGATGATGATGATGATGATGATGATGATGATGATGATGATGATGATGATGATGATGATGATGATGATGATGATGATGAATGATGCTGATGATGATTGATCATGACAATGATGATGCTGATGATGATGCTGATGCTGATGCTAATGTTAATGCTGATGCTGCTGCTGTTGATGCTGATGCTGCTGATGCTGCTGATGCTGATGATGATGCTGATGATGATGCTGATGATGCTGATGATGAGCATGATGATGATGATGAAAGATGGTGATGCATGCTGATGCTGAAGATGAATATGCTGCTGCTGATTATGCAAATGATGGTGATGTTGAAGATTATGCTTTATTATTATGATATATGGATGATGCTACTGAATAAGATGATGAAAATGATTAGAATGATTGATGATGACAAAGATGATGATTATGCAAGATGCTGAAGATGATGATGCTGAAGATGAAAGTAAGCTGATGCTGATGCTATGATTAATGATGATGATGAAGAAAGAAGATGATGATGAAGAAGATGATGAGCTTGATGATGAAGCTGAGTTATTATGATGAGACGACGGACGCTGACGATGATTAAGATGATGCCGATGCTGATGCAGATGCTGATGCAGGATGATGCAGATATATGCTGTATGATGCTGATGATGCTGATGATGATGATGATGATGATGATGATGATGATGATGATGCTGATGATGATGATGATGATGATGATGATGATGATGATGATGACGAGGAGGAGGAGGAGGAGCAGGAGGAGGAGGAGGAGGAGGAGGAGGAGGAGGAGGAGGGGGAGTCAGAGGAGGAGTGGTTGGGGGAGGCTCACTGGGCCTCGGGGGGTGCGGGGGGGGGTGCGTCGTGGCCATGACCGGACGCAGCCCGAAGGACTTCGGACTTGCTTGCTGCAGTCAGCGTCCTCATCGGCACGAAGCGAGGGGTGGTGTTAAGTCGGGCCTGTCCCCCTACAGGGGGATTTTCGACGAAAAAAAAATACCCCAAAGATAGTCAAAACATAGTTCAAGAATAGTCTGGCAACTATTTTTTGGGTTTGTTTTGATTCTTGTGGGGTATTTTTGGGGTGTTTTTTTATGTTTCGTTGAAAATCCCCCTGTAGGGGGACACGCCCGACATAACACTACGGCCATTCTGGCAGTGGTGCTTCCGCTGCAGCCTTGACATCATTTTCGGATCGACGCTCTGCTCCCGTCCTCGAGAATGACTCTCTCGCCCCAGTGCGGGCCATTCGAGCCCCTCATCGTCGTTGTCGCCGCGCTTCTTTTTCCTCCTCTTCCTGCTTCTTCCCCTGGTCTTCCTGCCTCTCCCGCTTTCTGTGCTGCTGTTCCTGCTACTGCTGTTCCTCCTCGTCCTTGTTCCTGGTCCTTTTCGTTTTCAGCCTTTTCATCATCTTTTCACCCACCACCCCCTCCTCCCCCAACGTCTACAGCTCCCCCTTTTTGCTTGTGCACAACACGATGGCGTTCTTCGGGGGGTTCCACGTCCGCTATGACACTCGTCGGCAGATAGCGAACAAGACAACGCAATTGGAGGAACGGGTGGCAGGGGTAGGATGGCATACAGCGCGAGCGCACCTAGCTTGCCTCTCTTTCCTCTCGTGCCTCCTCCCCACCACCTCCACTTCCTCCTCCTTCTTTCCCACATCGACCACCAGACTTGCCCTGTTGTCGTGTGGAGGGAGGTATGCGTGAATGGTCGGATGATGATGATGATGATGATGATGATGATGATGATGATGATGATGATGATGATGATTAAGATGATGATGCTGACGATCATGATGATGATGCTGATGCTGCTGCTGATGATGATAATGATAAGGATGATGATGATGATGATGATGATGATGATGATGATGGTGATGATGATGATGATGCTGAGAGTGATGCTGATGATGCTGATCGTGATGCTGATTCTGCTGCCGCTAGCGATACTGATGGTCATGATGATGGTTTTGATGCTGATGATGATGACGATGACCATGACGATGACGA
>CAUYUJ010015259.1:0-17500 GCA_963575745.1 Prorocentrum cordatum
CTCATCCTCTTCCCTTCCTCATCCTCCTCATCCTCCCGTTCATCATCCACTTCCTCCTCCTCCTCCTCCTCGTCACCATCATCATCATCATCAGCATCAGCATCATCATCAGTATAATCATCATCGTCACCATCATCAGCGTCATCAGCAGCAGCAGCAGCATCATCATCATCGTCATCATCATCATCAGCATCATCAGAACAGGGGAGTTGGAACCCCAATCATCCTGGCTCCTTTTTCCCCGCTCCTCCCTCCTCATCTCGTCCACTCATCCTTCTCCTCCTCCTCCTCCTCCTCCTCCTCCTCCTCCTCCTCCTCCTCATCCTCCTCATCCTCCATCTCCTCCTCCTCCTCCTCCTACTCCTCCTCCTCCTCCTCCTCCTCCTCCTCATCCTCCTCCTCCTCCTCCTCCTCCTCCTCCTCCTCCTCCTCCTCCTCCTCCTCCTTCCCTCCCCTCCTCCTCCTCCTCCCCATCCTCATCCTCATCCTCCTCATCCTTTTCCTCCTCCCTCCTCTCTCCTCCCTCCTCCCTCCTCCTCTCTTCCTCCCTTCCCCTCCTCCTCGTCCTCCTCCTCCTCCTCCTCCCCCCTCCTCCTCCTCCTTCTCCTCCCTCTCCTCGTCCTCCTCCTCCTCCTCCTCCCCCTCGTCCTCTTCCTCGTCCTCCTATTCCTCCTCCTCCTCTTCCTCCTCCTCCTCCTCCTCCGTAGCCATGTTGGCTCAAGTCCGTAGCGGGAGGCTCTGAGGATTTGAGTGTGGCACGGGGGAGGTGCGCCCCCGCTTGCGATCCCGTGCCATTCGGCACGGCATTGTGATGTCGCACTGCTTGTCCACAGCTTTTTTGCTGGTATCGTACTGGGGGCTGGCCCACGTCACTACATGCCTCGGCAGAGCAATGGTTCGTCGGCTTACACCACGTGCCCCTCCTGTGGCAGTTGGGCGTGGAACTGGCGCCTCAAGAAACCGCATGGCGTGTGTGCGGTCTGCAAGACACACCAGACTGGGTTCTCGAAGGATCCCTGGCAGCGTTATTCGGCTTGGGACAAGGAGTGGCCCGCCTTGCCCTCGGCGCCTGAGCAACCGCCGAAGCTGCTGGGACAGTACCTCACCGCCACTGGCCTGTCCAATGATGCTGGAGCGCTGGCCTTGGCCCAGCAAGTTGCGGATGCAGATGAGCGCTCCAAGTCCCAGCTGAAGCCGCAGTGCCCCGACGTCGTGCTCCGCAAGGCGGCGGCCCTTTGCACGGAGAAGGAGGCCAAGCTGGCTAAGGCGACGAAGGCCCTTATTGCGGCAGAGAAGTGGCTGGAGGATTGGAAGGGTCGGCAGGCCCAGGCGGCAGAGGAGCTTTTCGAGGCGGACCAGAGTCGCATTGAGGCCCAGGAGGCTACGCTGGCTAAGTCTGGGGACCAAGTTGGCACGTCCCCCGAGTCGGAGTGTGTGCCCTTCGGCATCGACATGGCCTTGTTCGAGAACCTTGAGGAGTATGAGGAAGAGGGCCGCAAGAAGTTGGAGGAGATTCAAGTTCAGCTGCAGCAAGTTGCTGAGCAGGCGAAGGCCCGCGGTGCCGAGTTTAAGGAGGTCCTGGCTGCGACCAAGAAGGCATTTGCGGCGCCGCGCAAGAAGAGGCGTGCTGAAGGCGGGTCCAAGGAGGACGAGGCCGCCGACATGGGGGAGGCCGACGCCCCTGCTCCTGGGCAAGGTGGTCCGTCCTCTTCGGCAGCTGGCGACAAGGGCCCCAAGGGCGGCAAGGGCCCCACCAAGAGTTGCAAGCTCTCCCCCGAGGAGCGCGCCCGCATGGTCGAGTTCATCCAGGTGTCCGCCCGCCTCTCGGCCATGGGGGCTGATCCCGTTCCTCCTCGTGGCTCTGGTGCTGGCGCAGCAGCTGCTGCGCCTGGTTCGCCCAAGGAGACTCTTTAGCACTGCTGGCGACGGCGCTGCCGAGGACGCGAAGGTTTTCTTCTGCAACATCACGGGGAAGGGCCCGCAGGCCCGACGGTACCTCACGGAGAAAGTCTACAAGCATTCGGCGGCAGCGCTGGTCGAGACCCACCAGGGCAGCGCAAGGATGGTTGGCAGTTGTCCTCTACTCCTGCGAGGCCGAGTGGAAGGTCCCAGGATGGGTTGAGCGGTGGGGAGTGGACCCCCTACCCGAAAGTTCATTGCCAGCTCGTCGTTCCAGTACATGAGGGCCCAGGCCCGTATGGACGACAGGCAGGACACCTGCAAGGGATTTGCCCCTCTGACCATGCACCTGAGGACACGGGGAATGTTGTGGTGATTGCAGCCTACCTCCAGCATGGGCTCATGTTTCGCGGCATCAACAATGACATCATGGTCGCCCTCGGCTCCTTCACTCGGGCCTTGGCGGGCCCATGGTTTGTAATCGCTGATTGGACCTGCGAACCTTCCGTATTGTTTCAAAGTGGTTGGGTCGATAAGATGAATGTTAGGGTAGAGCGGCCTGATTGTTTTGTCACGTGCGACAAAGATTCTGGGCGGCTCTACGGTTACGTTATTGCTAGCAGTTCCTGCCCCACCTTGGAGATTGCTGGCGTTCCGAACGTACCCTGGAAGACACACTGTGGATTGAACATCACAATCAAGGGCGCCCGTACGGAGCGATGGGTCTCTCAGCCCATGGTGCCTCGGAGTTTGTCGTCTACGCCGCGCCCCAAGGCTTCTCCAGATCCTGGCAGCAAGAGACAGGCTCGATTGGCGGCTGTCAAGCGTCGACGGCAGGAGGCTCTCGCTGAGGAGCTTGTGGACAGCTACATGGAGGTCCAGGAGTTGTTGGGTCCACAGCCTGAGGCAGCGGCCATACCCTTTGTTGTATCGGAGGAGGCTCGGCCCCGTGCGGCGTGTCAAGCTACCCCTTCAGCTGCCACGCCCAAGTGTACGGGGTCTTGGTGGCAGGTCGCTGCTCGGTACCTGAACGGGCCTCGCCCACCCCCTCGCGTGTCTCAGCTTCGTCAGCAAGGCGTTCTTCCAGGTGGTCTAGCTGCAAGTACCTCGACTGCAGCGGCCGTGGCCCAGGATGTACATTCCCTGGTAGGCCGCGGGCTTGCCCTCCATGGGGCTGCAGCACGTTTGGATGTTCATTCTTCAGGTACGTCGTCTACAGCGGCCGTGGCCCAGGATGTGCATTCCCTGGGAGGTCGCGGTGGTAGCATGTATGCGTGTACCTCGACTTCAGCGGCCGTGGCCCAGGATGTGCATTCCTTGGGAGGCCGCGGGTTTTCCCTCCAAGGAGCTGCAGCATGCTTGGTTGGTCATTACTCAGGTACTTCGTCTACATCGGCCGTGGCCCAGGATGTGCATTCCCTGGGAGGTCGCGGTGAAAGCTCGTATGATGACGAAGAAGTTGTTGCATGGTTGCGTGGCGATTCTGGACAGACTATCATGGGGGGCCCTCCTGAGGTACGGGCCTCCTCATCGCCCCCACGTCTCTTCCCGATTCAGCCTCGAAATAATCCGTGTCAGTATCGAGATCAAGCTAGTGAGCTGCTTGCTGGGCACCTAGGCGTGGTCAGTACTGTTGCACCTGACGGCGCGCTCCACGTTGCTTTTCGGCAAGGCGTTCCACGACACACCGAGGCATCTGCAGCGGAGGAAGGAGCCGAGCCGACTACGTCGGACCGTTCGCAGTGCAAGTCTCCCTCTCTCGGCTCTGGCATCGAGGACCAAGCATTGGCACCTGCAGCGGCGAGTGCTCGCGCGCGCGCCTGGCATTCTCGACCACGCGGCGTCGAAGCTGCTGTGGCATACGACGGCTACCGAGTGCTACGGTGGCGTAGTGTTAACGCCAAGCAGCTTCAGACAGATACGCAGTCTGGGTTGCCACCGCGGAGAAAGCTATCCTGGATACCGAAGCTGTTGTGGGCCATGGTCGTCGCCAGCATGTTGGACGGACAGCAGGCCCTTTGCGGAAGTGGTCAAAGCTCAAGGCAGCTCCAGGACGTACACACATGAAGAATTCGTTTGCAGAATGGTGGGGCATCACCACTACGTTGCTGGGCAGGTACCGATGTCTTGCGGTCAATCGTTCTGATGACCTTCAGGCAGCAGGCGCAGTGGCACAAATTCGGCAGCACCTTTGCACCTTGGACCTTAACCAGAAGGACGCCTTCTTTGGCAAGAAGGCCTCTTTTGAACTGGCTTCAGCTTGGGCGGAGGACGCCCAGTATTTTGATGAGTTGGATGATGAAACCTTGGGGTCTCTCATTGGTCTGGCACATCGTTGGGCTGACTGGGCATCGTCCCGAGCAATGACAGCCTCGAGAGCTAGCTTTATGGTCTGGATCCGAGAGCAGTGGCGCACCAAGCCAGGCCTTGCTCACCGCCACGTGAAGCCTGATGTTGCTCCTGAATGGGAAGGCCTGGGCCCTGATGGCCATATTACCAGTCACCCACAGTAGAAGGCAAGCGCAAGTTCTGGAATGGTATCTGGACTGGGGAGGTGGATACTGAAGCTGACCTGCATTATTGGATGGGGTTGTTGCATCAGGATGCTCTGGTGCAGGGGCTGCCACCCTTTGAGCTAGAGCAACTCGACGCCACGCTCCGCATTATGTCACCCAACAAGGCTCGTGGAGTGGATGCTCTTGGGCCCAACGACCTGCTTCGATTACCAGATGTCGGACGTCGGGGGTTCCTCTGCTTGCTCAACGAGGTTGAGCGTGCTGGAGTTTGGCCTCAGGAGGTATCTGCCGTTCTTGGTGCTTCCATCCCGAAAGAGTCAGGAGGTCATAGGATTCTTGGACTTCTACCCACCACCGCCAAAGTATGGGGCCGCATGCGCGCTGTCCCATCCACGTCCTGGACACATAAGCAGGGCGCCTTCTGGGATACGGCTATCGCTGGATCATCGGCGCTACGCGCTGCCCTGGCCCGAGCGGTCATGGACGAATGTTCTAATGCATTGGGCAGATCGCACTCGACGCTGTTCTTGGATTTGCAGAAGTTCTATGACTCGGTCAGCTTGGTTCTCCTGGTGAAAGCTAGTCGGTCCCTCCAGTACCCTGCCATTATCACTCTCTTGGAAGTTGGCATGCACGCTGCGCCCCGCCTCATCAAGAAGGGGCCTTTGATCAGCGCTCCTCTAGACCCAGGTAAGTCTATCGTCGCGGGTTCACCGCGGGGGGTGGACATGGCTAAGGTGATGTCCCACGCCCTTCTTCAACAGGCGCATATTGCTTGTCCAAGGGCGGGACTATGGACCTTCCTCGATGACACGGTTTGTCGTGCTGAAGGTGTGCGTGCCACTGTGGTTGGGGGCATGAAGGTTGTTGCTGGTTATCTTTGTAAATCCTTTGCTGACCATCGTCCCACGATCTCGGACACAACAAAGCTGATCGCGAGTGGGGGATGGTCTTGGACAGGAACTGGAGGCTACCTTGTGGAGCTGGGGAATTCCTGTGTCCTTCGTACCCGCAGCGGTGGATCTGGGCGTTGACGCAGCCGCGCCAAGGAAACGTATTCGCACCAAGTTCCGCAGCAGAGTCCGTCGCGCGTCGGCTCGCGGTGCCAAGGTTTCTCGTTTGCGCAGGATGGCAGGGAGCCGGAAGGTTGCGAGTGGGTTATGGAGGACTGGAGTTTTGCCGCCCGCTGTTTACGGCCATCAGGTCTTCGGCATGCCCCCTACCACCATCACCACCCTTCGCAGGCAGGCCTCATCTGCTATAGCGGGGCCGAAGCGGGGCCGCTGTTTGCAAACAGTGTTGCAGGTGACCTTGGGCGATGGTGATCCAGGCATTCAGTTACGACGTGAGGTGCTATCAGTATGGTTCCGATTTGGGATCTCACACCCCATGCTCCACCGTCGTGTGTCGAGAGTGTGGAAGCTGGTCAAGGCATCCATCGGCTCCACAATCCAATGGAAGGGTATACGTGGGCCTGTTGCAGCGCTCCAAGCTACTCTTATGCAAGTTGGTTGGGATCCGATCGAAGCTACCAGGTGGCGCCGTTTTGGTATCTCTGGCCCGAGGATTACACGTTCCTGTCCTTTGGGGATGAGGGCTTCTCGGACACTGTATTGGAGGATTTCGAGGAGTTGCTGCTCGATGTTCTGCATGATGTGAAGAAGGCGGCCTGGTGCACGGCCGCTAACCATCCTGGGGGTGACCAGCTTGGTTATGGAGCTGATGTCCCCCCAGTACGTCGCGAGTTGGAGGCCTTCGCCAAGCGTGGCGAGATGGACCTTTGGAGCGCTACGCTGGTGGTGGTATCAGGCGGCCAGTGGACGCAGCAGAGGCAGGCCGACCTGGGCTTCGAGGTGGACTTGGCCTGCCCGAGGTGCGGGGCCTCGCCTGAGACGCTGCTCCACCGTGCGTGGGAGTGTGATAAAAATTGCGGGCACGCCGGTTATTCATCTACTGATGCCCTGATCCCACAGGCTTTGGCTTCTGCAGATGCTGAGCCTGCTCTGTGGTTACGTGGTCTCCCCCCAGTGAGCCTCACTGTGCCAAGGTTCCTGGAGGGGCCCGATTTTTCCGAGCCCGTTTTCCTGGGTCAGGCTCGGCCCCTGGATCTCCGCGCGGCCCCTGACGGGCCTCCCCTGTACATTTTCGGGGACGGCTCAGGGGGAGAGCATAGCTCTGATGAGAGACGGCGTAGGTGTGGAGCTGCAGTGGTGGTCATCCGCAGAGCCTCCGAAGGGGACCCTTTTGGTGTCTTGTGGGCCCCCGTCTGCGGTGTATCCGCCTGCCTCCCTGGACGCCGCCAAACTGCGCCCCGCTCGGAGATCCTGGCCCTCGCGATCGGGCTCGAGAATTCCCGCGGAGATGTCGTGTATGTTTGCGACTGTAAGCCTGCGGTTGACGGCTGGAGGTCTGGCCGCGCGACTCACCCCCGACGGAAGAATGCTGACCTCTGGATCCGTGTTAAGAAGGCCGCTGACGGTCGTGGCCCTGGAGGGGTCTCAGTAGTTTGGACGGCTTCGCACCTGGAGGCTGAGCCAGAGCGCCTTACCTCTCCCTTCCAAGCCTCACCCCCCCACGGCAATGCTTGCGCGGATGTTTGGGCCGGGTGGGCGGCGAGGAAGGGGTAGGATGCTTCAGTGCGCAAGCCAGTGCCAGCGACGGACCGCTGGAATGTCACCGCTCTCCTCATTCGTAGGCGGGCTCGGAGAGCCCTGATCGACACGCTCGCGGTTGCTCCCGAGTTCGGCACTCGGCCCCATAAGGATCGCCAGAAGCCTCAGTCTCAGCTGCAGCGAGCCCTTGGGGCTACCAGTCATCAGTTCAAGCCTTGCGGCAATCGTTGGATGTGTTCCTTTTGTCAGTCTATTGTTCCCAGGGCTAAGTTGATTGCAGCAGCGAGCTCTGTTTGCCCTGCTGCTCTTGCTGCTCGTTCTAGCCCCGGCTCTCCTCCTTCTGGTGCCGTGGTCCCTGGGCCGACCTCTCGGTTCCGCGGTGATGGAATTGCGCCGGTGGTCGGGCGTTATGAGGTTGGAGGGGTGCTCCTGCACCCGAGCCACTCCATCCAGGAGTGGAAGAAATTTGGCCTGAAAGTCTGTGCGGTTTGTGGTTTCACCGCCGCCGTGAGCGGAAGGCAGCTCAGTAAGCCTTGCACGCTGCCGCTCGTGAATGGAGTACCTCGGCCGTCTCGTAATGGGGTTGTGAACCTGGCTCGTATCAAGAAGGGGTTTTTCCCTTCCTACCGTGGAGTCCCGATTGCTATCCAGGAAGCTGTGGCGGAGGCAGAGACCTCCGCTGCTGCGGCCACTGTCTTGGGAGCTCCAGGGCCTCGCTCCCCCGCCCCTGTGCAGTTGGATGAATACGTGAGGTTTCAGGAGCTCCCACATCCTGTTTCGCTTTCCCCCCCGCCCCCATCTGCGGGCTCTGGAGGGAAGGTCGGCGTCGAGGAGGCCTCGAGGGGATGCGGGTCGGGAGCGGCGCCTTCGGTCGCGGCTGTCGGAGCGGTCGGCGGGGCGAGTGCGAGGGCGAAGAGGGAGAGCGCCCCCACCCGCCGCCGCCCCGCCGCCGCCCCGCGTCTGCGGACCCCGTCGACCACATCAGGCTCGCCCCCGCCCTCCCCCGCCCCTCCCCCACCAACGTAGCGGCACGTGCGTGCACTTACTCGTCCTCTTTCCTCCCTCCCTCCTCCCTCCCTCCCTCCTCCTCCTCCTCCCCTCCTCCTCCTCCTCCTCATTACTCCTTCCTCCTCCTCATACTCCTCTCCTGTCTTCCTCCTCCTCCCCCTCCTACCTCCTCATCCTCCTCCTCCTCCTCCTCTCCTCTCCTGATCCTCCTCCCTCCTCCCCCCCCCCCTCCCCCTCCCCCTCCCCTCCTCCTCCTCCTCCTCCTCCTCCTCCTCCTCCTCCTCCTCCCTCCTCCTCCTCCTCCTCCTCCTCCTCCTCCTCCTCCCCTCCTCTTCCTCCTGATCCTCCTCCTCCTCCTCTTTCTCCTCCTCCTCCTCCTCTCCTCCTCCTCCTCCTCCTCCTCCTCCTCCTCCTCCTCCTCCTCCTGTTCCTCCTCCTCCATTCGTTTTACCTACAGATAACTCCTCCCACGCACACCCCGAGGCCAGTTGTTAGGGCGGGCCGCCTGGCGTTTCGCCTGAGACTTCCTCACCATTTATGCTTCTCAAGCTACAGAAGTGACAACAGTTTCACGGATCGAGGACGGGTCGTTTTCAAAATGTGGTTCTCGCCTACGCACCGCGCAAATTCGTTTCAAAGAAATGCAAGAGCTTCACGGATTGAGGGCGGGTGGTTTTCAGCATGTGGTTCTCGCCTTAGCGCCGTGCACATTCATTGCAAAAATTCGCAAGAGCTTCACGGATTGAGGGCGGGTGATATTCAAAATGTGGTTTTCGCCTTAGCGCTGCACTCATTCTTTTCAACAAAAGGCAAGACCTTCACGGATTGAGGGCGGGTGCTTTTCAAAATGTGGTTCTTGCCTTAGCGCCGTGCACATCCGCTTCAAAACTGGCAAGAGCTTCACGGATTGAAGGCCGTCCCTTTTCAAAATGTCGTTCTCGCTTTAGCGCCGCGCACATTCGTTCTAAGAATCTGCCAGAGCTTCATTTTATTCCATGATCAAAATACCAGAAATTGTGTTTTGGAAGGATTCAGCACTATGCGGGTGCAACAGTTATGTTAGATTCGCGGCGTTGAATTCCCAAAAATGGCTCTTTGGCACGATTCCGGATCGTCAAGACGCAGCAGTCAGGTTGATACGTGGCGTTGATATCCCGAGAAAAATGTCTGGCATGCTTCAAGATATTCTAACGGTTCTTCCAACGAGGCAGTTCTCTCAATGGAAATGAACCGTTGTGGGGGCATATGAGGAGGGAGCTTGGAGGGAGGGTAAATTCCAACATCATTGATGATTATTGGTTTTACGCTGGTCCTCCTCATCCTTCTCCTCCTTTTTGTCCCTCTCTCCCCCCCTTTTTGCCGCTGCTGCTGATGATGCTGCGATGCCTGCTGACTGCCGCTGCCCGTGACTTCGCGTGTCCGTGTGGGCCCGATCGGTACATCCGTCAGGCATTTCGTTACGCCCCCGGTGGGAAATGGCACGTCCGACTCCACCCCACAGTTCGGCACACCACTCGCGCGCTGCGTGCCCCAAATGGAGCCCCAAACACGGTCTCAGTGGGGTTGTGCACGATGCCCCCTGGCTCAATCCACCGCGCCTCTCACTTAGTTCGGGTTCTGGTGGGACCTTCGTCGGCTACGCAGTTTGGGGAGTGCGCACGAGGTTCCCTCGCCCCACTCGGCACACCCAGCGCGCTCCCAGTGGCTCATAGAGAGCCCTGAATATGGTTCCACTGGGGAGTGCGCCCGCGGTCCCCTCGCCCAAATTCGGCGCACCCCTCACGCACGGTGTGCCCCAAGTCGAACCCCAATTACGGCTCTAGCGAAGGATTGCGCGCGCGACCCCCTCGCCCTCACTTCAGCAAGCGCTCGAACGCTTCGTAGGGCGGACCATCTACGGAGACCGGTCGGAGGACGAGTCCCACCGATCCCGGGCGGACAAGATCTCCGACGCCTACATCCAGACCTTCCCGGAAGAGTGCCGCGCTGGAGGGAGGCACACAGCCTTCCTGGCGGACGCGAGGGCCAAGTCGGTGTCGCCCCAGTCGGGCGAAGCAGAGGGCGGGGCCTCAACGACGGGCCAGGGCGGCCCGCGCAGGCGCCCCCTGGGCACGAGAGGAAGAGGGGCGCAGGGGGGGAGCCCGCGAGCGGCGCGCTTCGGTTGAGGCCGCCCCAGGAGGCAGGACGAGGCCGAGGAGCCAGGGGGCGGGGCGTCAGCGGCCAGCGAGGGGGGGAGCTTGGCATCGATGGGACGTGCATGTTTTCCAGCGGGGACCATCGAGGAGCATCCTGGGTCATCGAGCAACATGGATGAAGCACGCACGGAAGCGAAAAATGCACGGGGGAATGGACGTCCGAGCGATGGCAAGGGGAAGGGGAGGCCCTCTCAGAAGGCGGCGGGGCTTCCCAGAAGCTCTCCGGCCATCTGAGGGTGGGTGTCTGTGTCTTGGGGGAGGGCTTCGAAAATTTCTCCGAAGGCCGGGTGGCTTCCGAGCCTTCTGAGGCGGGCCTTAGTAAAAATCATAAGAGGCCACAGCTTTGTGGCGTCCATTCTGTCATACGAGACCACGACGCCCACACGCGCGCACATACCGAAACCGTGCAACCGTCATTGCGCACCCTCGAAACTGTCAGGTAATCAGTCCGTTTTGTGGTTAACAGGTGACGCACCCCCCTCCCATGGCTGATGAGTAGACCCCGTGGGGGTCGAAGCTATGTTTTTATTACACGCGCCGTGGGTCGGCTCCGCCCCTGTTTTGGCCTGCCTGCCTGGCAACAAGTCGGGGAGACGACCGCGAGCTGCCCCCCCGCAAGTGCCCAAGCAGAGCGGGAGCTGGAGGGGGGGGGTGAGGAGCGCGCCCGAAACAGCGGACCGTAGGGCCCGTGCCATGGACCCAAGGGAAGCCTTCGTCCTGGGCACAGAAAGCGCGGAAGCTGCTTCGGGGTCTCCTTCGGCGCGGCGGCGGCGGCAGGAGCAGCGGGGGGCGGCAGCAGCGGCGGCGGCGGCCTGAGCCTCTGCCGCCCCTCCCTTGCGCCTGCGCCTTCCCAGGACGTGCCGCTGTAGCGGAGACGCTGCTTTGCCCCCCCCGCTGAAGCGGCGACGCTCGCGTCTCGCCTGTCGCGTTCCAGTTGGCTGGCCTGGCGTCGGCGTCGGTGAAAACCACTGGCGCTGCCGTGATGTGTTTCCTTTTGGCGGGCACCAAGCCACGATTCGCCCGAGCAGGGGGAAGTCACTATTTAATCACACCCGTGGCTTGTTTGTGTTAGTCACAAGCTGACATTACAGCCGATGCCCGTGAGTTCGCGTGCCCGTGTGGGCCCGATTCGGCACACATTTCAGGCACCATTTCGTCACGTCCTCAGTGGGAGGTTGCATGCTCGATTACATCCCACAATTCGGCACACCACTCACGCACTTAGTCCCCGCATGGGGCCCACGAGATGGTCTCAGCTGGGATTGCGCACCGGCCCCCTCGCACAATTCAGCGCGTTTTTAAGAACGTCGCCCCAGTGGGAGCTTCTTCGACCACGCAGTCTGGGGGGTGGTCTTGGCAGGTCTCGTCTCGGCCTGCCGACGTTTCGTCCTGACTCGTCTCGTGTGGCCGTTCTGCCTCGTCTTGGCGGCGTCTTCGGCCGTCTTGAAGGGAGGGCCGGCGACTCTGAGGGGGCGGGGTTCGCATTGGGTGCGGCTTGCAGCGCGCACGCGCACGCGATCCCTCGTTCGATGAGTTCTACTCTGTACACACTGCAGGCAGTCCGTGCCCCACACGGACTCCTTGAATATGGTTCCAGACAAATTCGACCCAAATCGACATCCAAGTACAGCCCCATCGAAGGATTACGCGCGCGGTCCCCTCGCCCTCACCTCGGCACAAACTCACGCACCTCGTGCTCTAGAGGGCTGCCAAAATTTGGCCTTTTGCTGGATGTTGCGCGTGAAGGCACTCCGCCTCACTCGGTACACCTCACACCCATTCCGAGCCGATTCTGTGAGCTCCAAGCGGAGTGGTGCGCCCGTGGCCCCGCTGCCTAGTTCGGCATACCCTCGCGCACCGCGCAATTAGAGCCCCCAGCTTCGGCCCTGGCACTGCGGGGGGGGCGGGTGCTGCCCCCTCGCCGAGCTCACAAGGGTGTGGGCAGGCGGCCCCATTCGCCCCTTTTCGGGCACACCCCTCGCACCCGTGCCCGCAGAGAGTCCTGGCTTATGGTTCCCCAGTAGGGCCGTTCCCTACCACGGTGTTTCCAGTTCCCTTTCACCCCGCGGCGCGCAGTTCTTAGGGAGGGGGATGACGCAAGCCGCATACGGGTTCCAATGATCGGGCCCCTCGTTGAGCCATTGTCTTCAGGTGCTTGTAGGGCCGTTCGGATCCCCCCTCCTGGCAAAGTCAGACAGTGGTAAGTGCCGTCCAAGACATGCTCACAATGCATTCGAGGAGGGGGGGATGCGGGCAGGCGTGTATCAAAAACAGGCAAATGTGGTGAGGGCGAGGATGAAGGTAAGAACGAGAAAAAGAGTGAGGTGACAGCGACGAGACGGGGGGAGAAGAAGGAGGAGGAGGAGCAGCAGAAGGTGTTCGCGCAAAGGAGGTGCCCAAAGAAAACAAAACCGCCTTTATGACGCGGAGATGGGCAACAGACCAGACCGAAAGACATAGGACGGGGGGGATTGGGAAAACGGAGGGTCAGGAGAAATGTGCGTTGCGGGTATTGCGGTCGCTGCAGTCGTTCAGGTTCAAGGCTTCGGGCGCGCGGGAGCTTTGCCGAACCCAAGAGCCAATACATTGCACTTCAGCGCAACACAATATTGCGTCAGCATTGTTTCTTCCAGAGATGCTTTCGATGAGATGACCGAGACGCGGATGCGTTGCGGCACATCGTGGAATCGTCTTAGCACGCAATGTATTATGTTCTGTCTGAGCGTTCGCGTTGCCGGGTATTTGAGTTCAGACGAGGTGCACAACCAAATATCAACAGGCAAACCAAGCATCAGGGTCTTCTTTCCCAAACATAAGAGCATAACGCAATACGCGTAACTATTGACAACCAGGTCGCGTTCCGGAATTTGTTCGCCGATGGGTTTCAATGTAGTTTCGATATGTTACGTTGTTTTTCGATATCCCGCATTGGAGACACAGCGCTTCACGGCAGCATATGTATCTCCGTTGGAACGCGCGCGACGTCGCCCAAACATGATGTTGAAATGTGAGTACGCGCATATACATATAGATGTAGGCACGTCGACACGACTGGCAGATGCCATTCTCATCATGGATGGGGGCCACGGCTAGCGAACGATTCTGGTCTTGCATATGATAGTATCGGGTTACGCTAGTATCCAGTATTACGGCTCCGTACTACGGATGGAGAGCGTTGCGAGGTTGCAACGGCCCTGCAAGATTGTTCATTTGTCATTATCTCGCCCATGTTCATTGTATGTCCGTTTCTTCTTCGATCCTCCAGCCTGTCGGTTGTGTGTATTGATACGCGCGTTCTGGTTGCATCTTGAGTGTCATCGTTATGTTCGCGAACACGGGCCGTTCAAGAAACTAGTCACTCCAACGTTCTGAATATATGATTTCACATGGAAGTCAGCATGCCCGTAGATGCGGTTGCATCGTCAGGCACACCACCGTACGGGATCATGTCGGTATTTGAATATACGAGCAGTACGTACTTGCCGATCCAACGACAGCACACGGTGCACATTTTATTCATACGCCTAGCATGTTAAAGCACTCTAGTTGTAGGGCCCACATGCGAGTCTCCTGTGTTCCGTAGCCATTTTGGCTCAAGCGAGCCCGGGTCATGAGAGGTCCTCGGTGTTCCGCGCAGTGAGCAGCCATGCATTCTGGCAATGGCGTGGCTTGCGTGTCTGCGAGCGCGGCGTGCGATATTTTGGGAAGGCGTTCCAAAATCGGCTTGGGCCTGAATTATTCATTCTGCTATTGACTATAAGTTGTACTGCGGGGAAACGCGCCCCAACTCGCGATGACCCAGCAGCTGAAAGCGGGCCTCAAAGCCCAGCTAATATTCATCAGTGTCTGTTAAACGCCCCGAAACGCGCTGACGCAGCAGACAGGAAGACGCGCACCACCGTCAAACCATCACCATAAGCGCTTGCATCCAGTTGACCGCGCAATTATCTAAAATTGCGGAGCGTGTTCTGGCCCATCATGTTGTTCCATGGTTTAAGCACCTTGGCGCACGGGGACCGACTTAATTCGCATACTGCCGGGAGCGCTGGGCGAGGGACGCCGCCCTTCCTCTTACATTGCGTTGGCTTGTCGCTTTCGCAGGCGGCCGCCGTGTAGTTTATTGTTGTGCCGACGTCTCAGTTGCATTTGATAGAGTCGACAAAAGCAGGCTGATTCACAAATTCATTTGATGTCAGTACATGCGGAAATTGATGCGGTCTGGGACAATTGGTTCTTACCCCAGAACGCCCGCGTCGTTGTCCGAGGATCCTTTTCTGACCCAGCACGCATGGAAAACGTGGTCTGCCAGGGTACAGTGATAGGCCCTATTTTGTGGATCGCTTATACTAGTAATTCTTGCATGAACACTCGCGCATGTGATTTTGAGGAGGTAATATTTGCAGACGGTTGAAACGCTTGTAAAGTCTTTGACACGAGCGTCGCTGACCCTCAAGCGTTCGCTTTCGCCCGAAAGTGTCAGGCCAGCCGTCACCGGTGAGGTATTGCGAGCAGAGTGCAGTTCGACCCAGGAAAAGAGAGTTGCCATTTTGCGTTTCTTTTCCGTCCGACTGGTGGGTGTTTCGACCCAGGAAAATAATGTCGTGAGTAACGCAATCGACAATATCGTCTTCGGTCGAGCTCCCCTGGGGGCCACGACACGCGTAAGAATGTGCCTCATTGGCGCGGTGAGCACATGCGAACGCAGCCACCGGGGTCTTCGGCTGAGTTTCCAATGAGGCCACGAAGCGTGCGCGGGGCATGCCGACATGAACTGGGGGGACGCACGCTAGCTTTGCCATTGGGTCCTTCGGTGGCGCACATTTGGGAGCCATAAATCGTGCAAGTGGTGAGCTGAAAACGGGCGGGACGGACGCATGCGAACACCGCCAATGCGGCCTTCGGTGGCGCATTTATGGGGCCACGAAACGTGCGCGGTCTGCGCCAAAATGGGCACGGTGAGCGCACTCGAGCGCAGCCATTGGGGTATTCGGTGAAGCCTTTTGCACGGCCAAGTAACGTTTTGATGGGTGTGTCGACACGGGCGCGGTGGACGCATGCGAACGCAGCGGGTGGGGCCTTCAGCGGAGCACCTCGTGGAGCCACGAAAAGTTTGAGGGGCGTGGCGAAAGTGGCGCAGTGGGCGCATGCGAACGCAGCGGCTGGGCCTTTGGTGGGGCCTCCACACAGGGGGCACGAAACGTGTGAGGGGTGTACCGAAATGGGTGCGGTGGGCACATGCGAACGCAGCCAATGGAGCCTTCGGTGCAGCTCCCAAGAGGGGGCACGAAGCGGGTGTGGGGTGTGCCGACATGGGCGCGGTGGGCGCATGCGAACGCAGCCATTGGCGCCGTCGGTAAAGCTCCCGATGGGGCCACGAAACGTGTGAGGGGGGTGCCGAAATCGGTGCGGCGGGCGCATGTGAGCGCAGCGACTGGGGCATTCGGTGGAGCTCCCTATGGGACCACGAAACGTGTGAGCGATGTAAAAGGTGAGTGTGGCGAGACCACACGAAGCGATGATGGTGCCGAAATGGGTGCGGTGGACGCATGCGAACGCAGCCGCTGGGGCCTTCGGTGGAGCCCCCTTTTATAGGGGGCACGAAACGTGTGAGGTGCATACATGGGTGCGGCGGACGCATGCGAACGCAATGATTAATGTTTTCGTTGGAGTTCCCGCTGGGGCCACGAAACGCGTGAGGGGTGTGTCGAAAAGCGCGAAGGTTGGCGCACGCGCACGCAGTCAATGGCATTCGGTGGTGCTCCCGAGCCACGTAACGCGTGCGGGGTGTGCCGATTTTTTTGGCTGGCGCGGAGGGCAGAAGCATGGGAGAAAAGAGGGAGAGAAAGAGGAGTGAGTGAGCGAATCGCGGGGCTTTGTCTTTTGCAAGCGAAGATCCAACACAACATGATGATTAGAAGAGACGCAAATAATTTACAGCTGAGAAAGACGGCACCCATTGCGAGCAAACCCCACACGCAACAGCGTCATTCAACACAGCAAACCGAAAGCGGACGGTTGCCACATCGCGTCCCATGCTGCGTTACGGACAGGGGCGCGCATAATTGCGTGCAGCAGCCCAGGACGGCGAAATGTTGAATGTTGGTGTGTCGTTGTTGGTTTGTCTTAGGTTCGTGTTGATTATGAAGGCAGAGAAACAGCGGCAAGCGCGGATGTGGACCAGCAGACAGCAGTGTTGCTAAGCGTGGAGGGCGTAGGCATCAATCACAGTAGCGTCGTCGACCCAAGGCCCAAAATTGAGGCAGCATGAAAAAGGCGAGAGGAGTCGGGGACGTAAGATTCGGGTACGGGGGAATCGGGTTGGCTTGACGGGGGCCATCATAAAAATTTCGAGGCCCAATCTGAAATTGGACGCGCGTTCGTTACAAACGACGAAACGATTGGGATCATTGTGTCGCCCATGGGTGTGCGAAGATAGTTAATCGCACGCCGCGGTTTTGTTACAATCTTTTGTTTTCAATGCGCAATGCGCGAAGTCAGTGGCCCAGGAACCAACACGGGTGCGGGCAGACCGCTACCACGTTCCATGTCGAATACAGGACGGGCGCGGCGGGGATCGCGCCTAGGTTATTCCCCGCAGTCGCTCGGCGGGGGCTGGCAATGAAGGACAAGGGGCGCGTGCACAACAATTGGCATGTTGCGTGGGCTGCAGCGTTTCGGGAACCTGGTTTCGGCAAAATCGCATTGTTGCATGGAGACATAGAATTACCGTAGACGTGACCATGGGCTGGCAATACATTCTAATGAATGAGAATGTGGCAAGTCATTTCGAAGCAGCCGTGTACGTTATGCACACATGCAACGCAAAACCTATATCCCCGTAACAAACAGGAACATAAAAGCGTTAGAAACATTGATTCGTGATCGGGTTCAATATATATATATATATATATATATATACACACGCACATACATATATATATATATATGAATATATATGTGTGTGTATATATATGTATATACATATATATATGTGCATACGTACATACAGGCGCTTACAAGCATAAACATACGTATATACATACGTACGTAAACGTAAACATGTGTGTATATATATGTGTGTATATATGCGTGTGTTATAATATATATATATATATATATATATATATATATATATATATATATAATATATATATGTACGTAATATTATATATATATGCATATGTGTGTATACATGCTTGTGTGTGTGATTATACATATGTATATATATTCATATATATACATTCATACCTACAGACAGGCGCTCAGAAGC
>CAUYUJ010015259.1:22500-45000 GCA_963575745.1 Prorocentrum cordatum
CTCCGACGCGTTGCGCCCCTGGTCAGGCACGTGGCCGATCTTGGCAGCAATATGTGCTAAACGTTGTTAAGCCCATGTGGCGGCATAGCAGGAGGGGGAGCGAGACGAAAGAGAGGGGGGGGGGAAAGGAGAAAGGAAGAAAAGGAGACAGACGACAACGGCAGGCAGATAACGACGACGACGAGATGGCGAATGCCAATCCCACAGAAGGCAGCGCGCTAACGGCGCTTCCAGCTCGCAGCGGCCAGGGGCGGAAAAGACAGGGACAAATTACCTTGACGAAGAACTCAATCATATGCAGGTGTGAACACCCACGGTTGGCACCAATCTCGGCGGGGCTCCCTATGAGCCAAGCAACGTGTGAAGGGGATGGGTGTGCGGTACGCATGCGGGCGGCAGCTTTGGAGCCTTCGGTGCAGCTTCCTATGTGGCCACCAAACGGTGAGGGAGTTGACGAAATCGGTGTGGTTGACACATGCGGGAGCGGGCGCTGGGGCCTTCGGTGGAGCTCTCTATGGACCACGAAACGTTTGAGGGATGTGCCGAAATGGGTGTGGGTGAGGCATGCGGACGCGGGCACCGGAGCCTTGGGTGGAGCACCTATGGAGCCACGAGACGTGTGAGGGGTGCGCGCACTGGGTGTTCCAGTGGAGCTTTCCATGGAGCCACGAAACGTATCAGGGGCGTGCCGAAATGGGTGTGGCTCACGCGTGCGGGCGCGGGCACTGGGGGTTTCGGTGGAGTTCCCTATGGGGCCACGAAGCGTGCGAGGTGTGTGCCGAAATGTGTGTGGCTGACGCATGTGGCTGGGGCTTTCGGTGGAGCTTCCAATGGAGCCACGAGCCGTGCCGAACCGGGTGTAGCTGACGCGTGCGGGCGCAGGCACTGGGGCCTTCGGTGGAGCTCCCCATAAAGCCACGAAGCGTGTGAGGGGTGTGCCGAAATGGGTGTGGCTGGCGCTTGCGGGCGCGGGCGCTGGGACCTTAGTGGAGCCCCCCATGGAGCCACGAAACGTGTGAGGGGTGTGCCGAAATGTGTGTGGGTGACGCATGCGGGCGCGGGCACTGGGGCCTTCGGTGGGGCTCTCCATGGAGCCACGAAGCGTGTGAGGAGTGTGCCGAAATGGGTGTGGCTGACGCATGCGGGCGCGGGCATTGGGGCCTTCGGTGGAGCTCCCTATGGAGCCACGAAGCGTGTGAGGGGTGTGCCGAAATTAGTGTGGTTGGCGCATGCGGGCGCGGGCACTGGGGCCTTCGGTGGAGCCCCCTTATAGAGCGACGAAACGTGTGGCTGACGCATGCGGGCGCGGGCACTGGGGCCTTCGGTGGAGCTTCCTATGGAGCCACGAAACGTGTGAGGGGTGTGCCGAAATGGGTGTGGCTGACGCATGCGGGCGCGGGCACTGGGGCCTTCGTTGGAGCCCCCTATGGAGCCACGAAACGTGTGAGGGGTGTGCCGAAATGGGTGTGGGGACGCGCGCGGGCGCGGGCACTGGGGCCTTCGGTGGAGCTCCCTATGGAGCCGCGAAACGTGTGAGGGGTGTGCCGAAATGGGTGTGGGTGACGCATGCGGGCGCGAACACTGGGGCCTTCGGCGGAGCTCCCTATGGAGCCACGAAGCGTGTGAGGTGTGTGCCGAAATGGGTGTGGGACGCATGCGGGCGCGGGCACTGGGGCCTTCGGTGGAGCTCCCTATGGAGCCACGAAACGTGTGAGGGGTGTGCCGAAATGGGTGTGGGGGACGCATGCGGCCGCGGGCACTGGGGCCTTCGGTGGAGCCCCCTATGGAGCCACGAAACGTGTGAGGGGTGTGCCGAAATGGGTGTGGTGACGCATGCGGGCGCGGGCACTGGGGCCTTCGGTGGAGCTTCCCTATGGAGCCGCGAAGCGTGTGAGGGGTGTGCCGAAATGGGTGTGGGTGACGCATGCGGGCGCGGGCACTGGGGCCTTCGGTGGAGCTTCCTATGGGGCCACGAAGCGTGTGAGGGGTGTGCCGAAATGGGTGTGGGTGACGCATGCGGGCGCGGGCACTGGGCCTTCGATGGAGCTCCCTATGGAGCCACGAAACGGTGTACTGGGTGGGTGAAGAGGAGAGGAGGAGAGGAGGGGAGGAGAAGAGAGGAGGAGAGGGGAGGAGAGGAGAGGAGAGGAGAGGAACGCGGGGCACCGTCTCTTCAAAACGAGGACCCAACACCACAGGATGGTTGGGAAAAGAGAAGGCGAACGATGGACAAAACGACAGACAGCGGCGGCATATCACGACAACAACGATCACGAGGAGAGGGGTGGCGGGGAAGGGGAAGGAGGACAAGTACAGGCGAAGAAAAAGCGAAACAATGATCAAGGAGACGGTCTCCAATCCCGGCTGAACCGCAGCGGGTAGCGAGACGGGTGCGAGGGCTGTGCAATCTTCGCCAATCGAATGTGCTGCTAGGACTTCTAAGGTAACAACCAAACAAAAAAATTCAGAAAAATGATTTGAATATCTTAACGTTTTTTGCACGAGCGACAACCATGTTATAAATGCGAACAAAACCCAGGGCTTGAATATAATTTGGAAAACAAGCACCTGACTGATCAACGGGGTGGAAAAATGACGGCGACGAGCGGGAAAGAAAAGAGGAGAGCAAGTCCAACCAAAGAAAAAAAACAACCCTTTGCCGAGCACAGATCTGTCAATGATGCCGTGAATGATGCCGAGACAAGAGAAAAGCCAATAAACGATACACTCAAAAATAAAGCCTGTGAGACAAACGCCAGCAAAATCGACGGGCGACCTGGAGATCTAACTCCAATCTTCTGCGTTCAAATTGTGTCGCGTAGACCTGCAATTTGCGTCGCGATAATACCGCGTAAAAACGATGAACGACCGCACAATGGTCTGCAGATTCACTAACAACTTCAATTTTAATGAGGCCCGGCATGTCCGTTAAAACAAGATCTGAACAATCGAGACCGCGAATCCTTTTCTGCACTCTTTACGTACATTTGTTTCGCTGGTCCATTTCTTGAAAAATACATCCGAAATCGCAAAATAAAAAACTGAAGCAATTTTATCGATGCGTGTTTATATCTCCGACAATCGTTCCAACGACCTGATCGCGAAAACGCTCTCATTTGCAGAAATAGGTGATATTCAAAAAAATTAAAGTCAGCATTGGGAGCTGTGCGAGTATATAACCTCCTACCAGATTTCGTCGTCCAGGCGGAGACTGTCTGCGAGTTTCAATCTCGGCTGCGACGTCTATTGCGAGTACGCGCTCCGCAGTGCACCGATTGGCCTTCCACTTTTTCTTGCCGCCTCCCTCTCGCTTTTCACCTTCTCCGGTCTTGCCGCGACTGAAGGCCTCTGCGCTATCTGTCGCTGCTGCCGGGCTTCCCGGCTCGTTTCGCTTGCCTCTCTTTTGTTCTTCTCTTCTTCTCCCTCTCTTCCTCTTCTCCTCCCCTCCCGCCCCCCCCCCCCTCCCCTCCTCCCCCTTTCCGCTCCCCTGCCTGCTGCTGTCGGCCCCGCCGCCGCCGTCGTTCGTCGTCGTAGCCTTGTGTGTCCGTCGCGCTTCTCCCTCTCACCCCCCCCCCCCCCCGGTCCTGTGCGCTCAGCAGGGGCGTTTTTCAAGCGGTGCGCGTTCGGTGCTTCCCTGTCCTCCTTCTCCTCCTCCTTGTCCGCTTCTCCCTCCGTCTTCGTCTCTTGCTCCCTCTCGTCCTCCCGCCCCTCCACCCCCTTTCCCCCCCCCTCTTCCCCTCCCGTCCCGCCTTCTCGCCCCCCCCCCCCCTTTCCCTTTCCTCGGGCGGGTCTGCTGCCTTCTTCAAGTTGTTGGTTCTTGTCATTTTGTTTGCTCCCACTCTCTGGCCGCTTCCTTCGCCGCAGTGCAAGTTTTTCATTGCATTGAGTTTTTGAACTTTTAATTTTTCATTGACGCTGACTGATGGAAAGATGCGTTCGCTTGCAGAGGTCTCGTAGAAAATCAAATCTGGCGCCCCTTTGCACTCGTCGTGACATAAGCATACTCGGCGTCATTCACAGAGCTGTTTTGGGACTAGGCCCTCCGTGCTTTCAGAACTTCTTCGAGCCGGCGCCGCCGCCGGCCAGGGCTCCGAGAAGACGCGGGCGCCATTTGGTGGAGCAGCCTTTTTGACAGCACCCGATTTTCTCTTACGCTCAGCACTTGGTGCCGTTCGCATTTATAACCTTCTCCCTGACTTTATTGTTTCCGCTTGTGGTGTCAGCGTATTTCAATCTCGCCTTTAAAATCTCGCGCGTGCTCGTGCGCGCCTTCTGGGCGACTGCTTCGTTTTCCCCTCGCGTCCCGCTGGCTTCGCGCCCTCTCCGTGATTGGCGCGGTTAGCTCTTCCCTTCTCTCGTCTTCCCCCCTCCCCTCTCCCTTTCCCCTTCCCTCCTCCTTTCCTCTCTCGTCGTCTGCTGCCGTCGTGTCCCGCCGTCGCCTTTCGTTCGTCCGTCTTCGTGTCCTCCCCCTCTTCTCTTTCTCCCCCCCCCCCGTCCGCTCTGCGTGGAACGCAGTGTTCGCGCGTCGCGCGTCGCCTCTTCGGGGCTCGACCCTCCCCTCTCGCTCCCTCCACCTCCCTTCCCCCCCTGTCGTCCGTCGTCTGCTGCTGCCCCTCCTCTCCCTCCTTCTCCCCCCCTCTTGCTCCTCTCATTTCCCTCCTCCTCATTTTTTTTTTGCTCCCTCCCCAACCATCCTGTGGTGTTGGGTCCTCGTTCTGAAGAGACGGTGCCCCGCGGTTTTCCCGCTGCTCCCTTCTCATCCCCCTCCTCCCTCCTCCCTGCGTTTCACCCGCCCAGTACAGCGTTTCGTGGCCCCATAGGGAGCTCCACCGAAGGCCCCAGTGGCAGGGTTCGCATGGCGGCCCCGCGCCATTTTGGCGCACCCCTCACGCGGTTCGTGGCCCCATAAGGGGATCCACCGAACGCCCCAGTGGCAGGGTTCGCATGGCGGCCCCGCGCCATTTTGGCGCACCCTTCGCGGTTCGTGGCCCCATAGGGAGCTCCACCGAAGGCCCCAGCGGCAGGGTTCGCATGGCGGCCCCGCGCCAGTTTGGTGCACCCCTCACACGGTTCGTGGCCCCATAGGGAGCTCCACCGAAATCCCCCAGTGGCAGGGTTCGCATGGCGGCCCCGCGCCATTTTGGCGCACCCTCGCACGGTTCTTGGCCCCATAGGGGGCTCCACCGAAGGCCCCAGAGGCAGGGTTCGCATGGCGGCCCCGCGCCAGTTTGCTGCACCCCTCACACGGGTCGTGGCCCCACAGGGAGCTCCACCGAAGGCCCCCGTGGCAGGGTTCGCATGGCGGCCCCGCACCATTTTGGCGCACCCCTCACACGGTTCGTGGCCCCATAAGGAGTTTCACCGAACGCCCAAGTGGCAGGGTTCGCATGGCGGCCCCGCGCCAGTCTGGTGCACCCCTCACACGGTTCATGGCCCCATAAGGAGCTCCACCGAAGGCCCCAGTGGCAGGGTTCGCATGGCGGCCCTGCACCATTTTGGCGCACCCCTCACGCGGTTCGTGGCCCCATAGGGAGCTCCACCGAAATGCCCGGGTAGCAGGGTTCGCATGGCGGCCCCGCGCCATTTTGGCGCACCCCTCACACGGTTCGTGGCCCCATAGGGAGTTCCGCCGAAGGCCCCAGTGGCAGGGTTCGCATGGCGGCCCCGCGCCAGTTTGGTGCACCCCTCGCACGGTTCGTGGCCCCATAGGGAGCTCCACCGAAGGCCCCAGTGGCAGGGTTCGCATGGCGCCCCCGCACCATTTTGGCGCACCCCTCGCGCGGTTCGTGGCCCCATCGGGAGCTCCACCGAAGGCCCCAGTGACAGGGTTCGCATGGCGGCCCCGCGCCAGTTTGGTGCACCCCTCGCACGGCTCGTGGCCCCATGAGGAATTCCCTTTGCTTCGTCCCACCTGCCCTGCGGTTTTCACACTTGCGTATGGTTGGGTCCTTCGCCTGGATTTTTTTGGACAGTCGTAGCCGTGCTGCTTTCACTTGACTTGAGCGTGTGGCGAGATTCATCTGCTGATACGAGATACATAGAAAAACAATGACCTCAAATTTTCCATGCCGTCTTTGAGTGGATCGACTGCAATGCTGATTTCGTTTATTCTCTTTTTCAATCAATCTTCAATTTGTCTCCATTTTTGGTAAAGATAATCTTTCCCAAGTTGTGCGTCGCTTCCAAAATTCATTCTTCTCCAGGGCTCGCATCTGATGAAAGTTGAATGTTCGTTCCCGAAGTCGAATTGGCTCCCGATCCGGGAAAAGATGGGCTGCTGCAAATTTACCGGGTGAGATCTTAGCGTCCCTCGCAGTGGTCCATCGATATCGAAGCCTCCTCTGCTTTCGAATGTGAACCTGGACTCACAGCAGCAAGCACCTCCTGACGTGTCTGTTCGGCATTCGGCTTCTGAACTTGAGGTCGGCATGGCTTGTGAAGACCGAACGCGCACCTACACGTGCCTCCTTGGCCTTGAGACGAAGCTCAGGAGGTCGACGCGCCAAATGCGTCTATCGACGCGCCAAACGCGCGCCTAGTATCCTTGGCACGCAATGGCTGCGATAGAACCACAGGGCACCTGGAGCCGGACAGCTCATTGAGCCGGACAGCTTTTTAAGGCATTCAGAGTTCAGGAATTCAGGGGCGCCTTGTAAAGTGGATTTCAGAGTTACATGGTTATATTTCAAACGCGCACAATTTTACTGCCCAGTTTCAGGCACATATGAATTCATCAGTGTAGTTATCGTTGTAGCAGAATACGTTTCGGTTTGCATTCAAGTTATCGCTTAAAGGACTTAGTAGTTTTTGTGCGGTGATCGAGAAACGTTTTCATTTCATTATTGTGATATTCGATGTAGTGTAGCTTTGTTTCTATTGTTGTGCCGTCGCCTCGATGTTGTTTGTTCAATCGCTTGGGGCCGGCGGTGAACCGTCAACCTTGGTTACCTCCGGGAACTCGCAGAGCTTCCTCGTGCAATGTGGGCGCGGCAATCTCGCATTCCGCGCGCGGGGGGGGGTGCGGTTTCATGGAGGAGGACTGGAGGATAAGAAGCAGTGAGGAGAAGGGAGATACAGGCGGCTCAGGAAGAGAAGGAGGAGGAAAAGCAGCTGGCGGAGGGGAAGGAGGGGGTGGAGGGAGAGCAGGGCGACGAGCAGGAGGCGGAAGAGTAGGAGAGAAGAGGGGCGATGATGATGATGATGATGATGAAGAGGAGGAAGATGAGAAGAAGGAGGAAGAGAAGGATAAGAAAGAGGAGAAGGAGCAGATGAAGGAGGAAGAGTAAGAGGAGGAGAGGAGAAGCAGGGAAAGATGGGCAGAACTACGCATGGTTTTTTGTTCCAGCTCTGGTAGCATACCGATTTCAAACATCTAGATACTTGGGACGCGCGCTCCTGATGATGTTTACCCAATTGCTGTGCTCTGATCTCATGCAGCTCGAGCTACATCAAGAAATGGCAGAGTGATTTCCGATAGAAATAATACGATTACAACTATTTGTTGGTCCCGCTGGAAGCAGACCGAGTTCGGGCATCTAGATGCTTGAGACTAACGCATCTCGATTTCCTTCCGATTGCTGCGCCAAACATATCTTTAGCGTATCTGCAGCTCGATTTCTTTCGAGAAACTGATCAGCATTTCTAAAATCATAGCAGACTACAACTATGTTTTCGGACCCAGCCCTGGTAGCAGACCGAGTTCGGACATCAAGATAATGGGGGCTCGCGCTTCTGATGAGTTCCGTTCGGTTGTTGCGCCAAACAGCTTTGTAGTTCATCACCAGGTCGAGTAATTCCGAGAAACTCATCATCATCTCCCAAATAATCAGCATAGTACGATTAGTATTGCGGACCCAGCTCTCGTAGCAACCCGAGTTCAGACATCGAGCTACTTGAGACTAACGCGCCTGATGATTCTAGATGAATGAGGTGTGTCTGCCAGCTGTGAGAGCTATTCTACAGCTCGGGTTAAGTGCAGAAAACCGACAGCACCTGCCAATATGATACTAAACAGCCGATCCCGCCCACATGCTTTTTGGCAGTCGTATGTACCCGATCGACTTGAGATTACGATGGCGAGCGGGAATAATGTCGAACATGGGAAAATATTAGATTTCTAAGGAATGTTCAGATTTTGAGAAATCCAATGTAATCAGGTAAAAAAGACAAAACGTCCGTCCTTTTTTTTTTTTTTTTTTTTTTTTTTGTTTCTCTCTCTTTTCTTTTTTTTGGTTTGTTTCCCCCCCAAAAAAAAACTAGCCCCCCTGCGCGCCATCATAATTCTCTAGCTTCGCCGCTACAACTCTTCGGCAAGTTCTACGAGTCATTTGACATCTCCATTCGAGGTCGCGACCACATCTTCCGATCGTTGTGTTCGAAATCTTTTCCCCAACCCTCCTTGGTAGGGTATTCGTTTTGAATAGAGGGGTGTGGTGTCGTCCTCCTACGCCCCCCCCCTGTGGTCGCCGTCCCTGGGGGGCTGCGACCTGCGAAACTGTCGCCACTTTCGAGGGCTGCTGTTCGGTCCTGCGGAATGAGACACCGCGCGGGTCCGAGCAAGACCTCGCCGTGCCTGGGGGGCCGCGATCTGGGAAACTGTCGCCACTTTCGAGGGCTGCTGGTGGGTCCAGCGGAGTGAGGCACCGCGCGGATCTGAGCAAAACCTCGCCGTGCCTGGGGGGCCGCGATCTGCGAAACTGTCGCCACTTTCGAGGGCTGCTGGTGGGTCCTGCGGAGTGAGGGACCGCGCGGATCTGAGCAACACCTTGCCGTGCCTGGGGGGCTGCGATCTGCGAAATTGTCGCCATTTTCGAGGGCTGCTGGTGGGTCCTGCTGGGTGAGGCACCGCGCGTGTCCGAGCAACACCTCCGCCGTGGTTGGTGGGCTGCGACCTGCGAAACTGTCGCCCCTTTCGAGGGCTGCTGGTGGGTCCTGCGGAGTGAGACACCGCGCGGATCTGAGCAAGACCTCTCCGTGCCTGGGGGGCCGCGATCTGCGAAACTGTCGCCACCTTCGAGTGCTGCTGGTGGGTCCTGTGGAGTGAGGCACCGCGCGGATCTGAACAACACTTTGCCGTGCCAGGTGGGCTGCGATCTGCGAAACTGTCGCCACTTTCGAGGGCTGCTGGTGGGTCCTGCGGAGTGAGGCACCGCGGATCTGAGCAATACCTCGCCGTGCCTGGGGGGCTGCGATCTGCGAAGCTGTTGCCACTTTCGAGGGTTGCTGGTGGGTTCTGCGGAGTGAGGCGCCGCGCGGATCTGAACAATACTTCGCCGTGAATGGGGGGGCTGCGATCCTGCTGGACCTGCTGAAGCTCTGTTCGCCACTTTTCGCGTTCACGCCTGGCGGATCCCATTGGTGGGAAATAGCCCCTGCCGGGTCCCAGCGGAGTGAGGCGCCCTGCATCGCTCTGAGCAAAGGCCTCGCCGTGCTTGGGGTGCTGCCGATTTTGGCGGTCATGTCGCCAACTTCTCGTGACGGGCTGCTGTTTGGGTCCTGCGGTGAGTGCGGCAACGCTCCGCGCTGATCTGAGCAAGACCTCGCCGTGCCTGGAGTAGTAATGGATCCTGCGAAAACTGTCGCCCCTTTCGAGGGTCTGCTGTTGGTCCTTGCGATGAGGCACCGCGCGAATCTGAGCGAAGAACTCGCGTGCGGGGCCCTGCCGCGATCAGGGAAACTTGTTACGCCACTTTCGAGGGCTCGCTGGGGTGGGCTCCGGGATGTTGAGGCACCGCGCGGATCTGAGCGAGACCTCGCCGTCCCTTGGGGTCTGCGATCTGCGAAACTGTCGCCACTTTCGAGGGCTGCTGGTGAGCCCTGCGGAGTGAGGCACCGCGCGAATCTGAGCGAGACCTCGCCGTCCCTGGGGGGCTGCGATCTGCGAAGCTGTCGCCACTTTCGAGGGCTGCTGGTGGGTCCTGCGGAGTGGGGCACCGCGCGGATCTGAGCGAGACCTCGCCGTGCCTGTGGGGCTGCGGATCCTGGCGAAACTGGCGCCACTCTCGAAAGGGCTGCTGGTTGGGTCCTGCGGAGTGAGGCAGACCGGAAGGATCTGAGGCAAGACACCTCGCCAGTGCCTGGGGGGGCTTCAATCTTCGAAACTGTGTCGCCACTTTCGAGGGTTTGCTGGAGGTTTGCTGTTGGGTCCTGCTGATTGAGGCACCGCGCCGGTATCTGAGAGCAAGACCTCGCCGTGCCTGGGGGGCTGCGATCTGCGAAGCTGTCGCCACTTTCGAGGGCTGCTGGTGGGTCCTGCGGAGTGAGGCGCCGCGCGGATCTGAGCAAAACCTCGCTGTGTCTGGGGGGCTGCGATCTGCGAAACCGTCGCCACTTTCGAGGGCTGCTGGTGGGTCCTGCGGAGTGAGGCGCCGCGCGGATCTGAGCAAGACCTCGCCGTGCCTGGGGGGCTGCGATCTGCGAAGCCGTCGCCACTTTCGAGGGCTGCTGGTGGGTCCTGCGGAGTGAGGCACCGCGCGGATCTGAGCAAGACCTCGCCGTGCCTGGTGGGCTGCGATCTGCGAAACTGTCGCCACTTTCCAGGGCTGCTGGTGAATCCTGCGGAGTGAGGCACCGCGCGGATCTGAGCAAAACCTCGCCGTGCCTGGGGGCCGCGATCTGCGAAACTGTCGCCGCCACTTTCGAGGCTTGCTGTGGGTTCCTTGCGGAGTGAGGCACCGCGCGGATCTGATCAAGACCTCGCCGTGCCTGGGGGGCTGCGATCTGCGAAACTGTCGCCACTTTCGAGGGCTGCTGGTGGGTCCTGCGGGGTGAGGCACCGCGCGGATCTGAGCAATACCTCGCCGTGCCTGGGGGGCTGCGATCTGCGAAGCTGTCGCCACTTTCGAGGGCTGCCGGTGGGTCCTGCGGAGTGAGGCACCGCGCGGATCTGAGCAAGACCTCGCCGTGCCTGGGGAGCTGCGATCTGCGAAATTGTCGCCACTTTCGCGGGTTGCTTGGGGGGCCAGCATAGCGATCTGCGGAACTGCGGCCACTTTCGAAGGCTGCTGGCGGGTCCAGCGGAGTGAGGCACCGCGCGGATCTGAGCAAGACCTCGCCGTGCCTGGGGGGCTGCGATCTGCGAAACTGTCGCCACTTTCAAGGGCTGCTGGTGGGTCCAGCGGAGTGAGGCACCGCGCAGATCTGAGCGGGACTTTGCCGTCCCTGAGGGGCTGCGATCTGCGAAATTGTCGCCACTTTCGAGGCCTGTTGGTGGGTCCTGCGGAGTGAGGCACCGCGCAGATCTGAGCGGGACCTCGCCGTGCCTGGGGGCTGCGATCTGCGAAATTGTCCCCATTTTCGAGGGCTGCTGGTGGGTCCAGCGGAGTGAGGCGCCGCGCAGATCTGAGCGGGGCCTCGCCGTCCTTGGGGGGCTGCGATCTGCGAAGCCGTCGCAACTTTCGAAGGCTTGGGCGGGTTCAGCGGAGCGAGGCACCAGGCAGATCTGAGCGAGACATCGCAATCCTTGGGGGGCTGCGAGCCTCACGAATGCCGCTCGCAGAAGTATATGCGCCCATGTCACGTCATCACCTCCGTATAACGTCTCCCAAACTACTCATGCCCCGCATTGCGCAGTGGTTGGGTACGTCGCAAGGGTCATTTCTTATGTTTCGATCAGTTTCATTTCGCGCCGATCGTTTTTACACGGCTAGCACGTGTTGTGTATCGGGCGTAAACATTACGTTTCACAGTCTTTCGTTTGATTGAATTGTTTTTGTTCTTGATTTCGGCTCGTTTTATCAATATCAATTTCTCACAGGTGCCTTGACATTTTATTTTGCAGATAGTTCCCACATTCAACTGTCTTTTTGTTGTGATCGCCAATGCAGTAGTTTGTTCTGGTTCAGTTTCTCGCAAGATCGGTCTTGACTGGTTCGAGCGTTCGTTTCGGCCCACGCACTTGCGCGTTTCTGGCCCAAGAGGATGCATTTTGTTCCCCGCGCGTCCATTTGGGAATTCTCACGGTTTTGGTGAAAGTTCCACCGAAGCTTCCAGTGGCCGCGTCTGCTGTTTTCGCGCGCCGCGTCGATTGCAGCAAACACCCCCACATTTACGTGGCTTCATAGGAAGCTCCACCGAAGCCAAGTGGCCGCGGCCGTGTCGCGCCCTTCGAACCCGTGACGTGTTTGGCCCGTAGAGAGTTCCACAGAAACATTGGCCCCGAAGGCCCCAGTGGCCGCGTCCGCATACAGTTTTCTTTTACTGCACGTCGAGTTCGGTCCAGTGGTCGGAGCACCGCCGCGCCCAATTCGGCTGCCCCATGCCGGTTCGGGGAGCTCCCTGGAAGGGTCCAGTGGTTTCGCATGACACTTGCGCCAAGTTTTGAATAGCACCACCGCGCCCCATTCGGGACACCCCTTCGCGCTTCTCGTGGCCAGGGGGGATGTTCCGCCGAAGGTTCCCAATTCGGCGCGCCCCTCGCGCTGTTCGTGGCCCGATAAAGGACGTCCACCCACAATGCAGTTCTCGCAGTAGTTGCATATGGTCGGGCCTTTCGTCGTGCCGTTTTTTTTGTTTTTTTTTGTTTTGTTGTTTCTTCTCTCTCGCTCTCTCTCTCTCTCTCTCTCTCTTGTCTTCTTATAAACTTAGATATTTAAATGATTATTCCAATTCTCCTGCATTGATGTCTCGTTTTAAATGGACCCTTGCGGTCGCGTACCTTTTTCCTTTCCCTACTCCTTTTTCTTTTGCCTCTCATTTCGCTCCTCCCTGCGTGGGGGCTCGCCTCCTACCTTGCGATCCCTGGGAAGCTGCGATCTGCGAGACTGCTTTTTCTGCCGTCGAGAGAGCTTCGGCGTTAGGCACCTCGCCATCCCTGGTGCCAGGATGCTTGCGGATCGAGATTGGTTCTCCATCCCTGAGGGTCAGTCGCCCGTTTCAAAGGCTGTTGGGGTCCAGCATAGTGGGTACTCGCCGCGATTCAGATTGGACCTCACCATCCTTGGGTGAGTCTCGCCTTTGGTGGACCTGCATAGTGGCTGTTCGCCGCGTCCAGAAAAGACCTCGCCATGCCCGGGGGGGGGGGCCCGATCTGCGAAACTGTCGCTATTTTCGAGCTTCGGGGGGCCAGCATCGTGTGTGCTCGCCTCGGATTCAGATTGAACCTCGTCATCCTTGGGGCGCTGCGATTTACAAAATTGTTGTCACTTTCGAGGGTTGCTGGGGGGTTAGCATCGTGAAATTCGCAGGCTTAGATTAAACCTCGTCATCCCTGGGGCTGCGATCTGCGAGAGTATTTCCACTTTCGAGGCTGCTGGGGGGGCGGCATAGTGGGTACTCGCCGCAGGCTCAGGTTAGACATCGCCATCCTTCGGGCTGCGATTCGTGAAGATCTCATCATTTTCGAGGGGTGCACGGGGGCCAGTATAGTGAAAATTTAGACCTGGTCATCCTTGGGTGGCTGCGATCTGCAAAGCTGTTGCGGGTCCCGTGGGGTTCCAGATTCATATTGCACCTCGCCATCCTTGGGGGGTGTGATATGCGAACTGTCGCCACTTTCGTGGGCTGCTTGGTGGTCTAGTGAAATGGGGTTCTACGCGGGATACCTCGCCATCCCCAGGGGGTTGCGATCTAAGCGTCGCCACTTTCGAGGGCTGCTGGGTGGTCCGGCGGCGTGAGGTTCCACGCGGGTTTAGATTAGACCTGGTTTCCCATGCACTAAAACTCGCCATCCTTGGTGGGTACGATCTTCGAGACTGTGGCTTTCGATAGCTGCTGGGGGGCGTCCGGCGGACTGAGACTTCACGTGGATTCAAATTCAACCTCGGGGGGCTGCGGCCCGCGAAAAAGTCGCCACTTTCGAGGACTGCTGGGGGATCCAGCGGCGTGGGGTCCCACGCGGATTCAAATTCGATCTCGCCATCCTTTGGGGCTGCGATCCGCGAAATTGTCGCCATGCACTCGCCGCAGACCTCGCCATCCCTGGGGGGCTGCCATCCGCGAAAGTGTTGCCTCTTTCGAGGGTTGGTGGGGGGTCAAGCGGAGTGAGGTCTCACGCGGATCTAGACTCGACTTCGCCATCTCTGTGGGGCTTGCGATCTGGGAAACTGTGGCCACTCTCGAGGGCTGCCGGGGGGTCAGCGCCGCGTGGTCCCACGCGGAGTCAGATTCGACCTCGCCATCCCTGGGGGGGGTGCGATCTGCAAAGCTGTCGCCTCTTTCGAGGGCTTCTCGAGTGTCCAGCGGGGCGGGCTTGATTAGCGTAGACCTCGCCATCCCTGGGGGGCTGCGATCTGCGAAGCTGTCGCCACTTTCGAGTGCTGCTGGGGGTGTCCCGCATTGAAAAATCCAGGATGGAAGCGTGGGGGCTGGTGGGCGAGCTGGGCCTCGCTCGCTTCTTTCGCTATCAAGAAGCAGGCTTAATCATTTAGTCGAGCGCGGCGGCGTCATGGCGTGGGCAGCGCTGCATCTTTAGCCACCACCGGCAACAACGACATTCTTCGGCCTCCTCCCGTCACTGTTGTCGTCGTCTTCTCCCCCCTGCAACCTTCCCTCTGCTGCTGCCGCGCTGGCGGTTCGGCCCCCCGCGCGTCTTTCTCCTGCCCTTCGTTCCCACCCCCATGTCCTCCTCGAGCCTGGGCCCTCGCTCGTCGTTCTTCTGTTGTTGTCTTGTGAATCGGGCCACGTGAGCGCGCTCTATGTAGCTTGCACAACATATAACGGCGCCTGCACTGTCATTTTCCTGGCAAGTTTGGGCTAACTTGTCTTGCCGGTGCAAATGGGGTGGGTACGACGCAGGGTATCTGTTCTCATTAACACACCAACGATTCCACATTTTCACCACATCCTTGAATCACACGCGTACCAGACGCAAAGCAGCTGCCTTCGGCAACCCACTTTGCTAAGACAGCATATCTTACGGTCGTGAATTTCTGCGTCGGTTCTATAAAGGGAGGCCGGTGTTGCGTTGGTTGAGAGGCGTGGAGCGTCCTGTGGGGCCGCGAAGCGCTGTGCTGGGTGGGGGGGGTGCGCGTGCGAACTGCGCCACTGGGGCCTTCTGTGGAGCTCCCTCTGGGGCCGCGAAGCGCTGTGCTGGGTGGGGGGGGCGCGTGCGAGCTGCGCCACTGGGATCTTCGGTCGGGCTCTTTCTGGGGCCAAGAAGCGCAGTCCTGGGTGGGGAGTGCGCATTCGAACGGCGCCGCCAGGACCTTCGGTGGAGCGCCCTATGGGGCCGCGAAGTGTTGTGCTTGGTGGGGGGGGCGCGTGCGAACTGCGCCACTTGGGCCTTCGGTGGGGCTCCCTCTGGGGCCACGAAACGCAGTGCTGGTTGGGGGGGCGCATGCGGGCGCGGCCACGAGGGCCTTCGGTGGAGCTCCCTTGGGCAACGAAACGCTGCCCTGGGTGGGGGACGCGTGCGAATTGCGCCATTGGGGCCTTCCGTGGAGCTCCCTCGGGGGCCACGAAGCCCTGTGCTGGGCGGGGTGGGCGCATGCGGACGCGGCCACTGGGGCCTCCAGTGAAGCTCCCTGTGGGGCCGCGAAAGGTGGTGCTGCGCGGGAGAGACGCGTGCGAACTGTGGAGGACGGGGGAGGTGGGGATGATGGGGGGGAGAGGAGAAGAGGAAAGGTGCGACGCGGGGCGCTGTCTTTTCAAAACGAGGACCCAACACCACAGGATGGTTGGGAAAATACGGGGCCAGGGGGTGGGCGTGAAGGAGCGTGGGAGGGGAGCGTTGGTCGGTTTCGGGTCGTGGGGGGTCCGAAGAAACGGATGATCGGGGGGCGGGGGCGCCAGGGCGCGGTGGGAGGGGGGCGAGTCGGTTTCGGGCAGGAATTGCTGTGTGGAGGGTCCCAAGGAGCAGAGAGGTTGGGGGTGCCAGGGTGTGGGCAGAGCGTTGGTCGGCGTCGGGCCAGGAATTGTGGTGTGGGGGTGCTGGGGCGTGGACGAGGGTATGGTCGGTTTCGGGCCCTGAAATGTCGAGCGGGGGATTCCAAAAGTCAAAGGGCCAGGGGGTGGGGGTGCTGCTGGGCCGCGGGCAGGGCGTTGGTTGATTTCGGGCCAGGAACTGTCGAGTGAGGGATTCGGAAACAGAAAGAAAACACGAGTGGCCAGGGTGGGGGGTCGCCAGGGCGTGGCGGGGAGCGCCGCTCGGTCTCGGGCTGGGAATTGCAAATGGAGAGTCCCAAGGAGCAGAAGGCCAGGGAGTGGCGGCGTTGGGGCGCGGAAGAGGGCGTTGGTCGTTTTCGGGCTCGGAGCGGTCGAGTGGGGGGGGGCCGAGAAACAAAAGGCCAGGGGTTGGAGGTGCCAGCGCGCGGGGGGTCGCAGGGTGGTTTCGGGCCAGGAGTTGTCACCTGGGGGGCCCCAGGGGACAGAAGACCAGGGGCTGTCGGCGTCGAGTCGCGAATTGGTGAGTGGGGGGTCACGCGCAACAGATGTCCAAGGGGGGGGTGGGGGCGCCGGCGCGGGGTGGGGGGGCGTTGGTTGGTTTCGGGCCAGGAAGTGTCAAGTAAACAGTCTCAAGAAACAGAAGATGGCGGGGTGGGGGTGCCGGAGCGGGGGGGGGGGCTTTGGTCGGCTTCGGGCCATTTGTTGTCGAGTGGGGGGTGTCCGGACACAGGGCCAGGGTGTGTGTGTCAGAACGTGCGTGGTGGGTTTTTTGGGTAGGTTTCCGGCCATGACGTGTCGAGTGGGGGGGCCCAAGAAACAGAGGGCCAGGGTGCCGTGGTGCCGGGGCGTGAGGGGGGGCTGCGGGGGGGTCTGGAGTGGGGTCGGATCCGAGCGAGGAGTTGTAGGGTTGGGGATACCAAGAGGACGGTTCCAAAGGGGAATTGTAGGATGGTGGGTCCACAGAACACAACTCCCAGGGAGTCAGGATGTCGGCGGGGCGGTCTTGGGCGCTAATTTTTGAAGATAGGGACTCGATAAAAGGGGTAAGGATGTGGCGCGCGCCATGGCCTCGTGCGCCTCTTGGGGTCGGTGGATCTGCGTGATCGCCGTAGCTTGCGATATCCCTGGAGCTCGCGCCGTGGCGCGCGCCGAAGGTAACGGCGGTGATGATCAATCATCCGAAACGAACCCATGCAACATTGTTACTTTTGGCCCACAGGCAAAAAATACGTCGGCCCGACAGACGTCAAAAACAAGTCGGTCGCCATCGTTTTCTGGCAATCCGCGCTGGGCCTCGTTTCCAACAAGTGTTCCCGAATGGTTGGAAGTGTTTAAAGCGCATCGTTCCGATAAGAATACATCAAGTTTGATACTTTGAAATCGTTCGTGCCCAAGTTTGTGTCCGAAAATGTGTTGAATGTCCAAATCACATCCTGAACATCTGGCCCTTTTCTGGGCGCTCGAAAGTATGGGTTTTCATGCTCAGAAGTAGAAGAAATATGCCGCTTCCTGCATGGGGGCCTCACAATTTGGAACGCGCAGGCCCAGACGCGGGGCTGCTCCAGTTTTTCCTCGACGTGCGGGCCCTGGAGGTCCAGGCCACTTCCAGGGTGGCCGCTTTCTCGTCCTGGTTCGTTTTCTTCACGCTCCCGAGGCCCGCCGAGGGCCCCATAGAAGCCGAACGCTGCCCAAAGTCATGCCGCTTCAAGGTTTGGGGTCGTCGGGCCTCTGGACACCGGCCCCTCCAGAGACAGATCTCTCCAGGCGAGGTGTCTCGAGCAGGGAAGTGTAGCAGCATGCGCTACAACAGCCGCCGTGGAAGCGTTTTCTAGGAGGTCTCTTGGGGCCGTCTCGGGTCTCTCTTGGGGTCCTCGCGGAGCCAGCTGGGGCCCTCCTGGTATTTTTTGGGGGTCTAGGGGTCCTCTACGGGCTCTTATGGGGGGGCTGTGGGGCCTCTTGGGGCCGTCTTGGGCCCCGCGGCTCAAAATGAGAGGCGGGGTCCAGAGGCTCAAACATTATGTCTTGAGGTTTTCTTGTGGTGTTCTTGGGGCTGTTGGGCGTTCTTGGGGCCTTTGGGGCCCTCCTGGGTCTCTTTTGGGGCTTTCTTTGGGCCTGCTGGGGCCATCTTGAGGTCTCACAAGGCCATTGGAAGCGAAAGGGCGTGATAATGGCAAAACACAATGATTTTCCAAATATTCTTGAAGGATTTTGACCTTTTGGGGGGTCCTTGGAGGGCTCGGAGGGCACTTGGAACCATCTTGAGGCCGTCTTGAGGCCTCTCGGATGTGTGTCGGAGGCTATCTTGAACCATCTGGAGGTATCTTGAGCCATCCTTGGAGGCCATCTAGCGCCTCCTCGCCCCCATTCCCCCCCCCCTCCTGGCGATTGCGTTTGGCAAACAAGCAAACTCTCGTGCGAATATTGCGCATTCACCAGACTGGCCTCCACAGAGTCTAGATTTGCAGCGTAGTCGCATTGTTTCGCCAAGTCGTTTTTCATTGGAATCTATGAGCCAACCGAGCTCATTCCGATTCCCTGCCGCTGCGCCGTTGCTGGCGCTTGGCTTGACTGACTGGGCGCTCTAACTACCCGTGCCCCCCCCCTTCCCAGGCCCAGGGGAGGGGGTTGGGGGAGGGGTCAAGCTACACACCCGCCCGCATGCCGTCTAGCTCGTGACAGCACGCATCGGGAAACATGTCGGCCTCTGCCATCGTTGTCGAAAATCAATGCCCATCGTTATGTCTGGTTGGCCTGCGCACAGCAGGCCACGGCCCCCCCCCCCGCCGTCCCAGTGATCGCGGGATGGCCGCGCATGATCCAGACTTAGCCGCGAGGTGCACGTTGTTTTGTTTTTTGTCGGGGATGGTAGCCTTGCGCACAGCAGACACTATGCTGACACCCCTGTCGTCTCTGTCTAAAACAATACGAAGTGCTCGCGGGCCTCACGAACATGATTCAAGACTTTGGCCCCAAAGTGTATTTTGCATTGTTTTTTGACAGGGATGGTGGGTGTGGGGCCGCCAGTTTTGGCCGCGCATGCCTCAAACGTGGAGATAGAGTGCCTTTTGTTTTGTTCCCAACCATCTTGTGGTGTTGGGTCCTCGTTTTGAAGAGACGGTCCCCGCGTTCTCCTCTCCTCCTCTTCCCCCTCCTCCCCCACCGTCCGCATGCGTCCTGCACACCCAGTACAGCGTTTCGTGGCCCTCCTCCCCCTCCTCCCTGCGTTTCACCCACCCAGTACAGCGTTTCGTGGCCCCATAGGGAGCCCCACCGAAGGTCCCAGTGCTACCGTCCGCATGCGTTCCGCACTCCCAGCACAGCGTTTCGTGGCCCCATAGGGAGCTCCACCGAAGGTCCCAGTGCTAGCGTCCGCATGCGTCCCGCACACCGAGTACAGCGTTTCGTGGCCCTCCTCCCCCTCCTCCCTGCGTTTCACCCACCCAGTACAGCGTTTCGTGGCCCCATAGGGAGCCCCACCGAAGGTCCCAGTGCTACCGTCCACATGCGTCCCGCACGCCCAGTACAGCGTTTCGTGGCCCCATAGGGAGCCCCTACCGTCCGCATGCGTCCCGCACACCCAGTACAGCGTTTCGTGGCCCCATAGGGAGCCCCACCGAAGGCCCCAGTGCCCCCGTCCGCATGCGTCCCGGAAGCCCACTCCGGCATTTTTACCCACCCAGTGCAGCGTTTCGTTGCCCCATAGGGGACTCCACCCAAGGCCCCAGTGCCACCGTCCGTATGCGTCTGTAATTTGGCATTTTCACCCGCGCAGTGCAGCGTTTCGTGGCCCCATAGGTGGCTCCGCCGAAGCCCCCAGTGGGACCGTCCGCATGCGTCCCGGAAACCCACTTTGGCATTTTCACTCACTCCGTAGAGCGCTTCGTGGTCCCATAGGGAGCTCCACCGAAGCCCTCAGTGGGACCATCCGCATGCGTCCCGGAAACCCAATTCGGCACACCACCCACACAGTACAGCGTTCCCCCCCGCCCAGTGCAGCGCTTCGTGGCCCCATAGAGAGCTCCACCGAAGCAGATATTCACAATTACGGTGCCCACAACTGCATATGGTTGGGACCTTCGCCAGGCTAATTTTTTGGCAGGGATGGTGTTGGGCGGGCCCGCATGGATTCGTCATGGTTCCGGGTTGGCCGTCGGCCGGATGGGGGAGGAGGTGTATATTAATAAGGAACGGTGATGAACCCTACCCCCGAGCCACCTACGCCCAGAGGGTTGGTGGGTTTTTTGGGCGCGTTCTCGTGGGAACCAGGGACTGGGGACCGGGGACTTGGCACTGGGGACTGGGGATTGGGGACAATGGACTGGGGACCGGGGACCAAGGAACACTGACTGGGGACCGAGGACCAGGGACAGGGACTGGGGACTGCGGGGACCAGGGACCGGGGACCGGGGACCAGGGACCGTGGACGGGGGACCAGGGACCGGGGAGACCAGGGACCTGTGATGGGGACCAGGGACAGGGGACCGAGGACCGAGGACTGGGGACCAGGGACCAGGAACCGGGGACTGGGGACCAGGGACCGGGGACCTGGGACTCGGTATTTGGGACCGGTGACTGGTGACCGGGACCAGCGACTGGGGACCGGACTGGGGACTGGACCGCAGAGTTCTTCCATTGTGGGGGGTATCGATCCCATTCGCGAGGCTTTCGCGAAGCTCGCGGGGCAGGCTCATCTGGCGGCAGGATAGGGTTTGATCTTATATGCACTGCGGGCGGGGGGGGCGACCGTGGATCATGTATGGTCCAGGGTCAGGGCCCCCCCCCCATGCTGATGCCATCGGGCCCCCCCCCCGCGCGATGGTCCCCCCCTGTGGGTGTGGTGTGTTGCCGTGGGTGTGGTGCCGTGGGTGTGGTGCTGTGGGTGTGGCGTGTGTGGCGTGGTATTGTGGTTCTCCAGGAGAGCTCCGGAGGTCGTCTTCGCCGCCGCCGCTGCCCATGCCGTTGTCGTCGCCGTCGTCGCCGTCGTTGTCGTCGTCGTCGTCGTCGCCGCCGTCGTCGTCGTCGTTGTCGCCGTCGCCGTCGTCGTCGCCATTGTCGCTGGCGTCGGCGTCGGCGTCGTTGTCGTCGTCGTCGTTGTCGCTGTCGCTGTCGTCGTCGTCGTCGCCGTCGTCGTCGTCGTCATCGCCGTCGCCGTCGTCGACGTCGCCGTCGCCGCCGTCGTCGTCGTCGCCGTCGTCGTCGTCGTCGTCGTCGTCGTCGTCGTCGTCGTCGTCGTCGTCGTGGCCGTCGTCGTCGTCGTTGTCGTCGTCGTCGTCGTCGTCGGCGTCGTCGTCGTCGTCGTCGTCGTCGTGGTCGCCGTCCTTGTCGTCGTCGTCGTCGTCGTCGTCGCCATCGCCATCGCCGTCGCCGTCGCCGTCGCCGTCGCCGTCGCCGTCGTCGTCGTCGCCGTCGTCGTCGTCGTCGTTGTCGTCGTCGTCGTCGTTTTCGTCGTTTTCGTCGTTTTCGTCGTTTTTGTCGTTTTCGTTGTCGTCGTCGTCGTCGTCGTCGTCGTCGTCGTCGTCGTCGTCGTCGTCGTCATCGTCGTCGTCGTCGTCGTCGTCGTCGTCGTCGTCGGCGTCCCCCCCCTTTCCAGCAGGAGGTGGGGTGCCGTGGAGCCGTGGGACCCGTCCCTTTTTGGGGGGGGGGGCGTGGGCCAGGAGCCTGGGATTATATATCCGCACCCCCTGGCTGAATAATGCCAGCCAGAGACCCTCACTTTCTTTGCCCGAACGGCCCGCCAGAAATCTTGAACCCCTGACTAAACAGTTCGCCAGCCAGATATCCGCACCTTTAGGCTCAACATTGCCAGCCAAGTATCCGCCCCCCCTGGCCAAAAATTGGCCGGAAAGATATCTACCCCCCCAGGCTTAAAAGTGCCATCCAGACGGTCGCACCGTGGATAAGAGGGAGTCTGTTGTCCGGCCAGGTCAGTTCTAAGTTTTAAGTTTCTAGCCAGTCAGTTTATTTCATAGAATTCAGATGCGGGGTATTCAATGAGTTTCCTCTTTGGGGTCTTCGATCCAGCTTTCGGTGGACTTCATCGAGTTTTCCTCCAGGTGTGTTCGGCCACATTGGAGCCAACTCGGAAACCTCTGTTGTGATGTTAAAGCCATCTTGGAGCCTCTGAGCCTCGTCTTGGCGCCATATCGAAGGGCTTTTTTTCCATCTCCGGGTTGTGACCACCGTTGATGCCCCCTCGTGGGCCTAGCTGGGCTTGACGCTCCCCCGCCTGTCCCCCTAGCGGCTGCTTTCTGCGTCAGTAGCCAAGCATAGATCCGCATTATTCAATCCACGTGTTTGCAGTATTGAACGTGCCTGTGGCCAGTTGGACGACGCATTGATGGCACAGATTTCTGGCGCATACCGCAACATGCTTTGTATTTTGGCATATCACAATATCTGAATGCGCATATGACACCGCCTCAGAGGTTGAGGTATGCTGGGAAATTGCTTGCAACGTGATCACATCTCCTGCATGATGTAGTCTTTGTTCGACTTCCATTCGTACTTACCTCTTATGCTGTCGCCGCTGCCCAGAACAGGTTTGTTCAAGCGATCGTCCATCGGCAGGGCCTATTTACACACGCGCTCCGCAGAACCGCTCTCGATCGTAGTCGCGCGATGTTGGCGACGAGTAGACGAGCTCGGCGAATCATATGCCTCGTGTTGTTGGGAGCGCAG
>CAUYUJ010015259.1:50000-100000 GCA_963575745.1 Prorocentrum cordatum
GGCAGACGCTTATTGACCCCCCATCCTCTGCAACAGGAGTATATCTGTATATCTGTATATATCTATATATACTTATACGCGCGCGCTCGTTTATCAAGAAACATTTGCTTTTAAGAACCCGTTGCAACAGATGGGGCGATGCGCGCGCGCTCGCGCGTCGTCGCGTGCGCGTGCCGAAGTCTTTCGAAATCTTTTGCCATCGCAAGAATTTCAACATCGAGTGGCCCGTCGTCACCTCAAACGTACATGGTTTCGAAATATGAATTTTCAAACGAACATGCGCTCGAGCTTTTGCGACTTCCTGAAGACACTTGTTTTTATTATACAATGCGGGCCGCTCTCGCGCGTCGGCCGCGCGCGCGCGTCGAAATCCTGATCGCTGCCTTCATCGCCGACGCGAGGATGTCATCGTTGTCGTTGTCGTCGGCGTCATCAGCAGCGGCGCCGTCGTTGGCCTGGCCGTCGTTGTCGTCGTCATCACGAGCATCGCTATTATCGTCGTCGCGTCTACCGATGTCGACGTCGCCATGATGCCGCGCCCGCCCGAGTCACCGACTCGAATCTAAGTGCCCGCACGTCAGCGCGGCTTGCGAGACGCGCAGGGGAGATCCCGGCGGCTAGCGCAACCGCGGCCGCGTCGGCCGCGTCAGACTAGCTGGCCGCTTTGCGCGCGAGCCTGCGCGCAAGCGCGGCCGCTGCGATGCGCAAGCCAGCGCCGGGCAGTCATCGCAAGTGCCGCCGCGCAGACCAAATTGCGGGTGGGTGGGTGGGATGATTGCAAGATCAGTGGATTGGACATTTTCATTCAGAACCGTGAAGTCCTTTCTGTTAAGAGGTACTAGGGTCTACCTCATCCCCAGACTTAACGGTGCCCCGTGTCGCTTTGTTATTACATAGGATTCTGCCCCATCTTCCATCCTCAGTAGGGTTGCGCATCGTCCCAGCTAAGCCAGTGTCGCCCCCCACATCTTTACCCACAAAACATCCTTCGCGCGCATTCGTTTGTTTCGAATCATTCGTGTTCAAGAATCCTTTGCAAACGAACGAGACGAAATGCGCGCGCGCGTCGTCGCGCGCGCATGCCTGTAGCCTTCGAAAGCTTCAGTTCGTGCAGTGATTTTTGAGTCGAGTGCCCCGATAACACGTTACAGTCACATGGATTCGCAGCGAGAATTTTCAAACAAACCTTTGCCCGCGTACTTGCAGAGTCTTACGAACACCATTTTTTAACAACTTGTCCTTCAAATTCTACCAGACGTGCCCCTCTTGCGCGCATGTTGAAATCGCTCGAACGCCCGTGTGCGCGTGTTGTCGAAAGAAGCCCCTGCCACAGATGGGGCGAAATGCACGCGCGCGCGTTGTTTCTCGCGCGTGCCGGAACTTTTTACAAGACTCAGGTTGCGTATCGAGTGCCTCGAACAATGTATGAGACACATGGGATTGCAACGTCGCGTTTCAAAAATGCCTGCGCTCGCGTTCCTGCGGATTGTGAAACAACATTTTGGTTTTCGATTTTGAGTGTAATTTGTTGCTTGAGTTTTGGCCAAACAGGCCCTTCGCGCCGCGCGTCGAAATCATGAGGGCGCCCGTGCGCGTGCTGGTTGAGGGGGCGCGATCCTATTCAAATAGTTCCATGCGGGCCACTCTCGCGCGTCAGCCGCGCGCGCATGTCGAACTCCTTCCAGGACCTTCATCGCCGAGGCGAGGACTCCGGCGGCGTCCTCGGCGTGATCAGCATCGGCGCCGTCGCTGGCCTTGCTGTCGTCGTTGTCATCGTCGCCAGCATCGCTACTACCATCATCGTGTCTACCGTTGTCGACGGTGCCATGATACCGCGCCTGCCCAAGTCGCCGATTCGTATTGAGGTGCCCACTGGGAAGGGCCGGGCGGCCAGCGCCACCGCGGCCGCGTCTGTCGCGCCAACCTAGCTGGCCGCTCCGCGCGCAACCACGCGCGGACTTGCGCGGCTGCAGAGATGCACCAGATAATGTCAAGGAGTCAACGAAATCGCCGCCGCATTGGTTTAGTAAACCAACTGGCGGGTGGGTGGGTGGGTGGGTGGGATGGTTGCGCGAGCAGAGGAGTCGACAGCTCATTGCGAACAGAGATTAAACGTCCTGTTTACAAGAGTTAGGATCTACCCCCCCGGAAATGTTGCCCCCCCCCCCCTGGGCTTGTGCAATTTAAATGTGATTTTGCCCCATCGTGCACCCTAAATATGCCATCGCGCCGTCCCAGGCAGGCCGGTGCCCCCCCCATCCCCGGCAACAGATTTTACCCGCGCGCATTCGTCTATCAAAATCATCAGTTTTCAAGAACCCCGTGCGACATTTGGGGCGATCTGCGCGCTCGCGCGTCGTCGCTCGCGCATGCAGAAAGAAAACCTGCGCTCGCGCTCCTGCGATATCTTAGGAGCACTTTAGGTTTCTCAACATATTCAAACATGCTACGAGACGGGCCTCTTTGCGCGCGCGCGTCGGAATCGTTCGAACGCCTTTGCGCGCGTGCTGTCGCAAGTGCCGTCAAGAAAAGATGGGGCGAAGTGCGCGCTCGCGCGCGTCGTCGAGCGCGGATGCTGAAATTTGGCAAAACCCAAGTGTTTCGCAGGGGTTTCGAAAACAAAATCCCGAAGCACATATACAGCGCACAGTTTGACATCAGTTTTCTAAAATGCCTGCGCGTGCGCTCTTGCGAATTCTTAACAAAACATAGTTTTGTCAACGTTGTCATCGCATTCTGCCAAATTGGCCTCTCTCGCGCCGCATGTCGAGCCCATCCGAACGCCCTTGCGCGCGTGCTAGGCGGTGCGGTCCGTGTCGAAAGGGGCCGCTGGCGCGCGTCGGCCGTGCGCGCATGTCGACATCTTTCATCGCCGACGCGAGGACATCGCCATCATTATCGGCGGGCGTGATTAACATCGGCGCCGTACTTGTTCTTTCCGTCATCATCGCCACAATCGTCACCATCATCGTTGTTCTCATCATCGTGTCTACCGTTGTCGGCGTCGCCATGATACAGCGCCCGCCCAAGTCACCGACTCGCACTGAAGTGCCCGCTGAGAAGTGCCCAGCGGTCAGCGCCACCACGGCCGCGTCGGTTGCGTCGCACTCGCTGGCCGCTGCGGGCGCAGGCATGCGCGGGCTGGCGCGACCGCGGAGACGCACCGGCCAACGCCAAGCATTGAGCGCAATCGTCGTCGCATGGGTTCTGCAAGCCAATTTGCGGGTGGGTGGTGGTTGGGATGCTTGCGCGAGCAGTGGAGCTAGCGACTCATTGCGATCATTGGCGACTTGCGCCACATAGGTTCTTCTGTTTAGAAGAGTAATAGGATCTACCTCTCCCCCCGGACTTCACCGGCCCCCTTGGCGTGTGGCCATGTGCGTGTAATTCTGTCCTCTCGCCCATCCTAACACTACGAACTCATCGTGCTACTCCTGTACTGCCCCCCTCTTCGCATCCTCTGCAACAAATATGATGCGCGCGCTCTCGTTTATACCTAATCACCAGCTTTCGCAAACTCTTGGCAAACAGATGAGAAGATGTGCGCGCGCGTCGTCGTGCGCGCATGCCGAAATTCTTCGACAACCTTATGTCCAGATGGATATCAAAATCGAGTTTCCCACATATATATATATGTATGTATGTATATATATATATATATATTTTCTTGCAGCAGGCTTTGTTGAATGCTTACGTTCGTGCTCTCAACATTTTGATAATGTGCTGCCAGTGGTGGCCCTCGCGTGCGCGTGGAAATTGCTCGAGCGCCTTTGCGCGCATGCTGTCGCAAGAACCTCTTGCAACAAATGACACGAAGTGCAGACGCGCGCGTCGTCGCGCGCGCGGGCGGAAATCCTTCAACAACCTTCAGTTTCGTATGGGTTTCAAAGACGAGTGTCCCGAAACACATATACAACTGGCGGCCTGACAACATCAGTATAAAGAAATGGTTGAGCTCGCGCTCCTGTGAATTCTTGAGCAAGCCATCGGGTTCAGAACATTTTCATTACAATCCGCCAAACGTGCCTCGCGCGCCGCATGTCGAAATCAATCGACGGCCCTTGCGGGCGTGCTGGGGGGGGGGGGCACGATCCGTCTCAAATAATACTGTGCGGGCCACTCTCGCGCGTCGGCCGCGCGCGTGTCAAATTCCAGCGAAAACTTTCATCCCCGACGCGAGGACGCCGTCATCGTCGTCGGCGTGATCTGAATCGGCGCCGTTTCTGGCCTTGCCGCCGTCGTTGTCATTATCGTCACCAGCATCGCTACTACCATCGTCGTGCTTACCGTTGTCGACGTTGCCATGATACCGCGCCCGCCCAAGTCGCCGACTCGTGCTGAAATGTCCGCTGGGAGTTCCCAGCCGTCAGCGACACCGCGGCCGCGTCGATCGCGCCACACTAGCTGGCCGCTGCGGGCGCAAGCATGCGCGGGCTAGCGCGGCCGCGGCGATGCGTAAGCCAGCGCCGAACAGTCATGACAATTTCAACCGCAACTTGGTTTTGCAAACCAAGTTGCGGGTGAGTGGGTGGGATGGTTGCGCAAACAATGAAGTTGAACATTTCAAGGCTGGCAGGGTGAATTGCACTGCGTATAATGCACGATTATATTGCACCACGTATATTGCACAACGTAGGCGGCAAAAAGCATACCTGTTCTGGGTCCATATGTTTCCATCTCTTTCCATGTCGTTGTTGTTGCTGCTTTTCTTCTATAGTGCTATCATCTTCGTTACCATTCTCATTGTCATTCCCATGATCATTTTCATTGTCATTATCATTCGCAGTATCATTACATTTACCAGTGTCAGTATCATTGTCATTCTCGTTATCGTTACCATTAGCATTCTCATTATCATTCCAAGTAACATTACCAGTATGATCATCATCTTTATCATTACCATTATCATTCGAACATTCATTCTCATTCTCATTATCATTCGCATTCCCATTATAATTGACATAGTCATCACCCTTATCATCATCATTATCAGTCTCATCATTCTTATCATTAATCATCGTCATTCTTAGTATGCACATCTTTATATTAAAATAGAGTTATAAACTAGAAAAGAGAAATAAACAAAAGGAAACATATAGTGGTCCCATTGGGGCGCTTGTTCCAAATTAGGCGCTTCCCGCAGTGAGCCCGGATGCTTTATGTGATCATGACCAACGTGGTTTTGCTTAGTTTTTTGATTCCTATCCCTCTTTCTTCCTACCCTCCCCTGCACGTTTCCTCCCTCTACCCCTCCTTGTCCCGTCCTCCTGTGCCTGCCCCTCCTTGTCTTTTTCTCTTTCCCCCTTGTGCTTCATTCTCTGCGGCGGGAGGAGCCCTGGGGATGGTGCTGGCGATCGGGCGGAGGCTGCGGCACTTCGCAACCGGCTCTCCCGCTCGGGCGTTCCGACGCGCCAGAGAGGACGGGAAGTGAAGATGAGGAGAAGGAGGAGGAGGATGAGGATGAGGATGTGGATGAGGATAGTGATGGTGATGATGATGCTGCTGCTGATGATGACGATGATGATGCTGCTGATGATGATGATGATGCTGATGGTGATGATGATGATGATGCCGATGGTGATGATGCTGATGATGATGATGATGATGATGATGATGGTGATGATGATGATGATGATGATGATGCCGATGGTGATGATGCTGATGATGCTCATGGTGATTATGATGATGATGATGGTGGTGGTGGTGATGATGATGCCGATGGTGATGATGCTGATGATGCTAATGGTGATGCTGATGGTGATGCTGATGGTGATGATGATGATGATGATGATGATGATGATGATGATGATGATGATGATGATGATGATGACGAAGAAGAGGAGGAGGAGGAGTTGGAGGAGGAGGAGGAGGAGAAGGAGGAGGGGCTGTCTCCTCCTCCCCCTGCCTTCCCCCCCCCCTCTCAGTACGAGCACGCACTCAGCGACGCCTCCCGTCGCATCAACCTCTCCCTCTCTCTTCCCCACACCTCCTCCTCTTCCTTCCCTTCCGCCTCCCCCCCCCTTTCTCTCGCGGGCAGGGCTCCCCGATGGACCGTCAGCCTGATAGAAAGGGGCCCCCCCGGCAGGGCAGGGCCCGGGCAGAGCGCGGGGCACCGCCGAGCCGTTCGGAGGGCAGAGGGGGGGCGGCCTCGTCCTCCTCCTCCTCCTCCCTCCTCCTCCTCCTCCTCCCTCCTCCTCCTCCTCCTCCTCCTCCCTCCTCCTCCTCCTCCCTCCTCCTCCTCCTCCTCCTCCTCCTCCTCCTCCTCCTCCTCCTCCTCCTCCTCCTCCTCCTCCTCCTCCTCCTCCTCCTCCTCCTCGTTCAACGGCGCGGGGGGCCCTTCTCCGAGGCACGCCCAGGTACCTGATCCCTCGGCGGCAGCAGGGGCCGCTTTGCAGTCGAGCGTCAAGGCACTCCTTGGCCTGTTCCAAGGGGAGTTTCCAGGGCTCGGGTCCATAGGCCCGTGGCGCGAAGGGTTCCTTGCGTCCTCACCTTCCTCGTCTTCATCATCGTCATCGCCCTCTTCTCTCTCTCACCGTTCTCCTCCTGCTCGGCAGCCTCCTCTGTGCCCCTCCCCATGTAGCTGATCCCCCAGCTGATCCCTCGCCGGCAGCAGGGGCCGCCTCGCAGTCGAGCGTCAAGGCCCTCTGGCCTGTTCAGAGGGAGTTTCCAGGGCTCGAGTCCAGGCCCGTGGCGCGAAGGGTTCCTCGCGTCCGGAGCGCAGCTTCTCCGTCCCGTTCCCAGGAGTTCTCCGCTCTCTTTTGCGCAGGTGACCAGCGCGTCCACGGTTGACGCGGTGCCATACACTTGCAATATGGGGGGATCAGTTTGCTGGGTGGCACCAATCGGTTTGGAAGCAACTCTTGGCGAGAGCAGGCGTGCAGCTGTGCCCGCGGGTCTACTGACGTCCGGAGCAAGCTAGAATTGTTTAGTCGGCGATATAGGGCCTGTAGATGGACCAGCGGGCATGGCCGAGGTGGTGGGTCGGGGGGGCGGATTCATGCACCCCTCGACCCCAAGAAATCTTGCGGAGGCTGGGATCTCAGGGACCGCTTCTTGTCCCTGCTTCTTTTTAGCCTGACTTATAACGAGAAGGGTGATGATGATGATGATGATGATGATGATGATGATGATGATGATGATGATGATGATGATGATGATGATGATGATGATGATGATGGTGGTGGTGGTGGTGGTGATGATGATGATGATGATGATGAAAAGGAGGAGGAGGAGGAGGAACACGACATTGAACTTTGGAAAAGCACAATGATGAAGAGGGTGATAAGGAGTAGGCATACTGGAGTAGCCCAGGATGCGTCAACGATGCTGCAGAACACCCTCCCATCCCAACTCCCCTCCCCACCACTCCCTGCAAGCCTTCCTTTTTACTACAAGAAGCGCCCCGTTGAATTACGAGCACCTCATGGGCCTCCCGTTCACCCCCAATTTTCACGAGGTGCCGGCCTGCATCTTTCCAGCGAGCAGCCTGGAATGCAAAAGGGTAAGATCATACGGTTCAGCGGGGTGTCCAGCGGGACCCCAGTGTTGAGGAAGAACCGCCTCTGCCCGTAGGTTTTGTTACGCACGTTTGCATCCCTGGCCGTGGAGCTCGAGGAAGCCCCAGGCAGTCCTCCCGGTTGCTCGAGAGAGAAAGCTGCTCTCCATACCGTGCGGCCGGCAGTCGTGTCCAAGCCTCGGGCCTTGTGCAGCAGATGGAGCTTCGGCGGAGACTCTCATCTTGAGCATGCTCCGTCCCCCTCCCTGCACTGGCGCAAGCTTTCGGGATGAATGTGTGCGGGGCTGCGGCGAGATCCCCGTGCTCGAAGAGAAGCCGCCCTCTTGCCTTCGCAGCCGGTGCAGGTCTTCGGGCCCACTGCGCGGCGCCCGGGGAGAGCCTGACTTTTTTTCCCCAACCATCCTGTGGTGCTGGGCTCTCGATCTGAATCCCAGGCGTCCCTCGTTTTCACTCCTCCTCCCTCCTCCTCCCTCCTCCTCCCTCCTCCTCCCTCCTCCTCTTCCTCTTCCCTCCATTTTCCCAGGCCAAAGCGGCTACGTGCGAGACGTGGGAGACGCCCACCTTGTCCTCCACGAGCTCGCGGCAGGGGCGAAGGGAGCAGGCCGGCCTCTTTGGGCGGTTTTCGGGGACCTTCAAAAGGCCTTTCCCCGGACCTGGAGGGAGGTGCTCCTCTTACGTCTTCATGAAAAGGCCGGTGTGCGTGATGGCATCTTCTCGCTTCTGGCCAGCATGCTCGCTTCGGACACGATCCATGTCAACTTCAACGGAGTCTCCACTGTTTCCATTGACCAAGGGATTGCCGAAGGGGGAACGCTGGGTCCCCTGACCTTTCCTGTATACATGGACTCTCTCCCAGAAGCCTTACACAAGGCAGGCTGCGGAATCGGAGTAGGAGTCCGCGTTCCGTGCGCCTGGGTCGGCTGCTCGTGGCGGGGCACAGGCATGCCCGATCCTGTCCAGACCGCCGAGCTCACCAGAGCACTCCGCGAGGGCACGCAGCTTCCTCGGGCAGCGGATCTAGAAGCCGATCTTACGCTGGAGGCCTCTGCTCTGGCCGCACTGGATGCCACCGCGCCATTGCGCCTTGCTGCAATTCTACACGCGGACGACCCGGTTCTGCTCTCTTCCACTCGGGGAGGAGCGCAGCTCGCGCAGAATGCTCTAGCCGAGTGGGCTTTTGCTCACAAAGCCAGTCCGCATACCAAGCCCTCCAAACACGCTGTTGTAGTGCATGGCTCACCGGAGTCCCGGAGGGCAGGGGCGGCAGCAGCTCCCCTTGTGCTACCGCTCCGGGGAGGGGCGCCTATTGAACTAGGGTTCAAAGACACACACCAGTGGCTCGGGCTACTCTGGTCTGGTGACCTCGACTTCTCGAAGCTGCTCGATGCAAGGCTGGGCGCCGCTTCCGCACAGTGCGCCTCCCTCGCGGGGCATGTTGCTGCCGGAGTCCTTCCGCTCGCTGTGGCGGTTCGCATCTTCGAGACCCAGATCGAAGGCGCACTGCGCTTCGGGCGCTGGATGTGGGCAGTTGCGGAGGGGGCGTCGGACAAGCTTGAACAGAGCTATGGAGCGTGGGCGCGCGCCTTTCTGGGCTGTCCGCCCTGGCGAGGGCAGGCCCACGCTCCCTTGGAGTTGGGCTGGGCTCTCTCCGGGCCTGCCAGGGCCGTGTACGAGGTGGCCTCCCGGCGGGCCGGTCTCTGGAGGCTCCCGACGCAGATCTCTACAAACGGGTTTTCCTGCAGGCCCACGGGTCAGAGGGCCGCACCTGGGCGCAGCTGTCGCTTGCCCTCCTCGAGGCTTGGTCCATCCCGGATTGGCCTGCTTGGGAGGGAATGTATGGAGGGTCGTCCCTGCACGCATACAAGGTCCACGCCCGGGCCCTCCTGAAGGCGCGGTGCGGGGAGGAACTGCGGAGGCAGGCGGGCGTGCTCCAGAGGCCGCTTCCGGTCCTTGCTCTCGGCCCAGTCCCCAGGACGGACCTGGCCGGGGCCCTCAAGCTAGGGTTCCCTTTCGAAGTGCTACTGGGCCAGCGCTCGCTCAGCAGGCTACGGGGGCGGTTGGTCGCCCTAGGGCACTCTTCTGGTTCCCTCTCTTCGGCACGGAGGCAAATGTGTGTGCTCTGCGGGGAGCAGTTTCTGAGTTCAACCTTCCATGTTCTCGGGAGCTGTGGCAGTACGGAGTTCCCCAGGCGCGCTTTCTGGGAGGCCCGAGGGTGCACAGCTCCCTCCTCCAGAGAGGCTGCGGCCACGGCGATTCTGTCGGCTGCCCCGGCAGACGCGGGGTACAAGGAGGCGGCGCTGCTTGCGCTCCACGTGGAGAGGGAGGTGGATCGCTTCTGGGCATCCGCAGGCAACAATTACCTCCCCCCTCCCGCCCTCCCTCCCCTCTGCCCGGGGCGCTGAGGGGGTTGTTTCCTGGTCTGCTGCTCGTTTTTGGGGTCTCGTCGTGGTCACGGCAGGATTCGCCTGGAAATTCTGGTCTGGTGTTGGAAGCTTCGGCTTCGGCATCTTTCGCCCCCCAGTCTCCTGGCAGGCGGGTCGGGTCGGGCTGGATCCTCCCCTCCCTGGGGTGGCTTCCTCTCCCTCCTCCTGTCACCGTCCCGTACCTGCGGGGTACGTCGACCAGGCAGCGTGGGGGGATCGGACGAGCCCCAGGCAGGTGCTCCCTGCCTGGCCCCCCCCACATATGGCGGGGAGTCTCTGAGTTGCCTCTTCTGCTTCGCCCTGGCCGGGGTTTCGGGCGGAGGTCCTTGTTGGAACTGTGGGAATTTTCAAAGGCTTGCACGGTTTTCCAGGGTCGGTTCTGTGCGCCGCCCTCTTGACTCCGCGCAGGTCTTGGAAAGTGCACAGCTCTTACCAACCCTCCCCTCGACCCCTTCAGAGCTGGCGATCTGTCTTCCAGAGCCGTCGCAGCAAGGTCGCTTCCGAACCCTCCCGGGGTCGTGGCCCCTTGCTAAAAGGAAGTCTCGTCCGAAGCTTCCGCCGCCAGCTCAAAGGGAGCACACCATCCATCCTCCCTCCTCCTTCCTCCGCCACCTTCCTCCTTCCTCCTCACCTCCTCCTCCCTCCTCCACCTCCTTGCTCCTCCTCCCACCTCCATCTTCTTCCTCCTTTCTCCCCCTTCTGCCCAACGTGTGCCCTCACGGTCATCACCCCTCCCACGCGCCCCGTCGGGAACTTCACCGAAGGCCGGAGTGGCAGGAATCGCATGCGTCCGCAGGCCCACTTTGGCACACACCTCGCACGTTTCGTGGCCCCATGGGGAGCTCCACCGAATGCCGCAGTGGCAGGAATCACATGCCTCCCCGGGCCCATCTTGGCACACCCCGCACACGCTTCATGGCCTCATGGGGAGCTCCACCAGAGACCGCAGCTGCAGGAAATCACATGCGTCCCTCGGCCCGTTTAGGCACATCCTTCACAAGCTTCGTGGCCTCAAGGAGCTCCGCCGAAGGCCCCAGTGGCAGGAATCACATGCGTCCCCAGGTCCGTTTTGGCACACCACTCACACGTTTCGTGGCCCAAACGGGAGCTCCACCGAAGGCTGCAGTGGCAAGCCTCACATGCGTCCCCCCGCCCGTGTCGCCCCCCCCTGCCCTCCCATCCTTTTTCTCACCTGCCTCGCGCTGCTCGCAGCTGCATGCGGTCGCTAGGAGCCGCTTGCCACCCTTGCCATTGCTGCAAGCTTTTGCGACGACTGTGCGTGGTGCTGAGGCGAGAGCCCCATTTTGACCCCCCCTCCATCCTTGTGAGCGTTGCAAGACGAATGTGCGCTGCGCCAAAGAGGTCGCCTCTCCCCCTCCGTCCTTGCATCGGTTGGACTGCTCCGGCGCCAGGGCGACAGCCTCGGGAGAAACGCCCGGCCCGCCCTGCCGATGCGCTTGAGGGTGCGACGGGGAGGAGTCTTCTATAGAGGGGAGAGGGATTGGCTGTGATAAGGAGGGTGAAATGGGAGCAGCAGATGGGAGGAAAGGAAGAGGAGGAGGAGAAGGAGGAGGAGGAGGAGGAGGAGGAGGAGGAGGAAGAGGAGGAGGAGGAGGAGGAGGATGGCTGCCCCCTCCGCCGCCGTTTCGGCTCGAAGGCGCTGCACGTCTGACGCCTCGCGGTCATCGGGGGGCGCCGACCGTCAGCCTGCACACCAGGCGTGGCCGGGCCGCTCCCGGACGCGGGGGAAGCGCCCCGCTGTCGGGGTGGGCGTACCGGCTCGGGGGGAGGTCCGTCGAGCCCCAAGCGCCCATGCTCATCGCCGGCAGCAGCCTGATGGCCCACCCCGCCCAGGAGCGTTCGGAGTTGCAGCGGGTCACCGAGCGCGCTCCACGGCTCGCAGAGTGCCCATTGCTCGCAGACGTCCGAGAGACGCGTGTCCCTCTCTGCGTCATGGATCGTGAGTTCCCCGAGGCGGGTCCAAGCCACTCGCGAGCAGGTACTCTTTGCGAGCAGTGGAAGGCGCTTGCCTCACGGGGGCCTATCGCCGACCCGTCGGCGATGTATCGCCGATCGCATGCCGATGCCCCCCCCAGCCTGAGCCGGCCCCCCCTCCCTTAGCTTCCCTCTCGCACCGTCAGGGGAACAGGGAGCCAGGGCTGGACCCAAACGCTGTTTTGCTGGACTTCGGCTGTGCTTTGTTTTTCGTTTTGGCAGGGAGGCACAGGAAAACAGGTAGAGCAAAACGGAACACACAACGATAACAAAACGAAAAACAACGTTTAGGTCCAGCCCTGCAGGGAGCCCAAACCTGACCCAAGAGGAGGAGTTCCTCAGGGCTGGTCAGGGACTCCCCCTCCCTAGGGAGAGGCCGAAGTCTGGCCCAGACGGACCACTCCTCGGCCCGATCTCCTGGTTCCACGCTGACCGATCCTGCCGAGCGTGCCAAGGCCAGTCCTGGACGGGATTCGGACGGGGCTAGGGCAAGGATGAATCCGTTCAGAGCGCTCTGGAACGCTCTCAGAGCGTTCCCGAACGCGCTGAGAAAGCCATGTCGCTCGAGACATCCTCCAGAGCCGCCAGGTCTCAGAGTTTCTCGATTTGTCCTCACCCGGTTTTGTCCTCGTCCTGGCCTCGTCTAAGGGGGGGAGTGCTCTTCAAGGGCTCCAGGTGCAGAGCAGGTGGTCGGCGTTCTCCCGCGGTCGTCCGCTCTGCCCGAAGTAATGTTAGCCTCGGGGGCTGCACCGGGGGCGAACTGCCTACGTAGAGAGTGGGGGGGGGAGCCTCACGCGTATTCCCGTCGCATCTTCGAGACGCTGGGGTCGGCGTACAACACGCCGGCCGTTGAGAGTAGGTACTTCTGGACTCCCGGGTCCCAGTCTGCTTCAAGCGCCCTCCTGCTTCAAGAGCCGATATGTGCTTGTGCTGCGTTTTGTCATTCTCTGGGAGGGCCTGAACCCAGTCTACTTTATCCGCCTTCCTACTTCGTGTTCTTACCTGCTCCTTTCCACCGATGTGTATGGGCGGGGGGGCATGCGGGTTTTTGGGCGGGCCCCTGCCGCCGGTGAGGTTGCGCTTCCTGCTCTGCCTGGACCCCGCCTGAGCGCGCGTGCGGACCGTCTCTGCCGCACTGCGACGTAACAATCCGTACGAGAGTGTAGACACAGACGCCCTGCAAAGCAGAGGATTGTTCCTCGGCCTCAGGGGAGGGTGGCGATGCATCAATCACCATTGGGAGTCAGAGACTTCATACATCGCCGCCCTCCCTGAAGGTACCTGCAGAATTCGTTGGAGGGTGTCTGTGTGTATACATATATATATATATATATATATGTGTAGGTTTTCGTGGCGTCAAAGAATGTGTCCGTGGACGCGGACGCCCCCGCGTCCGCGGATAAATAATAAATCAGTGCAATGGTTAACGATAGGAGGGAGAGAACGGATGTCAGATGTCCGGGAGGAGAGATTTCACAGACACACATGGACGTCGATATCCATGACACGCAGAACATAGGGGACTTGTGGAGGGGAAGACGAAACTCCAGAACGTGCTGAAGATATGGGGCGCCCTGGGATCTGTGCCCACTCATTTGTGTGCCCCTGGGCCCCTTCAGATGGATGTGGCGAGATCGAGGAGGAGGAGGAGGAAAAGGATGAGGATGAGGATGAGGAGGAGGAGGAGGAGGAGGAGGAGGAGAGGAGGGAGGAGAGAGGAGGAGGAGGAAGAGGAGAAGGAGTAGGAGTAGGAGGAGGGGGAGGAGAGGAGGAGGAGGAGGAGGAGGAGGAGGAGGAAAGCCCCACCCCCCCCGCTCGGCTTTTCGCCCCCGTCGCAGCCCCGGGCAGCCGCGCTGCTCGCCTGCGGCCTGCTCGGCCTCGGCCGCGGGTCGCGCCTGAAGGCCCCCGCCGCCTCCGAGGACGTCGACGACTTTGGGCTCGACGAGAGCGTCTGGCTGGGCCTCGAGGAGCTCCTCCTCCTCCTCCTCCTCCTCTCCTCCTCTCCTCCTCCTCTCCTCCTCCTCCTCCTCCGTCCTCCTCCTCCCGCCCCCTCCTTCCCTCCTCCTCCCCCTCCCTCCTCCTTCCCTTCCTCCTCCCGCCCTCCTCCTCCCCCTCCTCCTCCTCCTCCTCCTCCTCCTCCTCCTCCTCCTCCGCCTGCTGGTAGTGAAATGAGTACTGCGAGGAAAGCGATGAGGATCATGACCAATGCTGACGGACGAGACCCTGCACTCCCTTCCCGCCCTCCCTGCCGCTTTCGGTGGCTTGCAGGCTGTCTGAGTTAGGACCGACCATCCTCGGGTTACGCCTTCCCCGTGCCTGACACTGCCATGTCTGCGGCGGAAATCGAGCAACATACACGAGAAGATAACGCACGACGATGTGTCCGAGCACGTGCCCTACGCGGCATATGAGAAGTGTGATACGGTTTGCCATCGTACACAGCACACGCACTAAACCTAAGGACAGTGCATCGATACAGTATTCGATGTCAAAGTTAACTGACACAACATGTACAGCAAGAGTTTTAACGGAGGAGAGCAGTTCTCTGAATGCTGCTGCTGCTGCGCCCTCCCGACAGGTAAGAGCAGCAGGACATAACATAAAGATATGGACCATGGACAAGCTGAACCACTCACACATAGTGGCGCTCCAACACCCTGTGGCTGTCAGGCACATCGCGAGCAAATCACAGACTAGGCCGACCGGCATCCACACGATCAAACCTATTCTCTACAAGCGACGCCATCGACGGTGGCACCATCGAAAGAACGTTTTTTTGGCACAATTCACTCACCGTCAGGCATCTTGATAGCCTTGCCACTCGCTGCGTGTTTGATAAGCTGCATCACTTTGTCATCCTTGTTCTTTCCCGTGATTTGCGAACGTCCATATCACCCCAATATCTCATTCAAGACTGTTTGGGTCATGCCTGGGACTCTTGTAACGCGAGCCATGTATGCCTTCATTTCCTCGGGGAGATCCTCAGTATCAGTATCCGGATTATTCCTAGCAGCAATTTTCCACATGCTTCTTGCAGCTTGGCAAGTTTCTGGGATTCACTTTCTTGTTTTTCAGCTTCTGGCTCGGGCTCTTTTTTTACGGCTTCAAGGTATTGGGATGTTGCATCTGGGCAATCATTCCACGAAGGATGGCGGCAGGATCATCCGATGATGTATCTCCTGACAAACTAGATCCACCAGCTGTTTCACGTGCGACTTGAAGAGCTGCTGCGAGGTCTGCACTGGGCTCAGTCTTCTGTTCTCCACCTTCTTTTATAATCAGGAAGAACGGTTTCATGAAATCGTTATCACTCGCTGGTTGTTCGCCACCCTTTTTCATGATAGAGCAGAGTTGCTTCATCATGCCACATTATTTATTTTTGTTCATGTCGCCAGCTTTCATGATATGTGCGAACAGTCTTTGCATATCATTGTCACTGTTCTTTCCTTTTTTTGTAGTTCGGTCGAAGCATCTTGAATTGCCTAGCTGGCATGTCCTCTTCAGCAAGGTCGGTGTCGAAATCAAACTAATCTGACTGCGAAGCACTCATCATTTTGAACGCTCTGGTCATCGAGTTATCTTCAATCTTCTTCGCGCCCTGTTCTTGTTGATCTGCATCATATTTGCAAGTAACTTTATGTTTAATTTCGGCTTCAAGTTTGCTTCGCTGGATGCGCTGCTGCTAGTTGTCTCACTGCTCGACGAAGTATTGTTGTCCATCTTTCTCAACACCCGATTCGTAGCAATCGATACGAAACCCAAACCACGGTTTTTGAGGTTCTTGTCTTTACCAATCGATCTCTTCACGGCCTCGGCATCAGGTTTGAATCCAAACAAGTCTGAACCACATTTGCGCACTCCTCTAGCAATTGACGCACGCACAGATCTTGCCAACGTCTTTGCCTCACGGTGCTGCTCTCGCTCCGTGAACATTTCCTGAAGATCTTGATGCTCCTGCCGTGCTGAGTAGGAGGATGAGGAGGAGGAGGAGGAGGAGGAGGAGGAGGAGGAGGAGGGCGGAGGAGGAGTAGTAGGAGTAGGAGGAGGGCCTGAGCTGTTCTGGTACCGCTGCTCGTACTCGTTCTGCTGCGGGCAGTGCTGCTGCTGCTTGCCGTTGCCCCGGCCTCGACCTCCAGAGCCTCCGCCGCCGCCGCGGCCGCCGGAGCTCCAGGTCATGGTGAGGATGACCACACAGGCGACTGTGCAGGCTGGGGACTGCGTGTAGGCGTTAGTTGCTGGATAGCTTGGCCGAAGCTCGAGCCGAAAGCACACGGACAGACTGGGACAGGAGTGCCTGGAACTCCTCAGCCCGTAACCCTCCCTGGCTTCCGTCCTCATGAAACTCACGGCCATCGCGGGAAGCCTACACGCATTTTCTTGCCGGTCATCTGCGGTGTGCAGGAAACGTGACGTATGCCTGCGCGGAAGCCTACACACATTTTTTTGCCGGTCATCTTGGCAGGCTTTTCGAGACAGAGTAGCTCGGAGATGAGGTCGATACAAATTCTGAGAACGGGCAGTGTCCCCCTCTCCCATGGCATCGTGGCCAATGAGACGCTCCCAAACACGTATGTCCAAAAACCGTTGGGTTAGACAGTTTGGTGCCAACGAAAACATGGGAAATTAAGCATACTTCGGGCTCTTCTCCAATCCTCGAGCACAGTCCTCATTCCCCAGAACGCATCACAACGAGACTCGACGTCATTGGAAGGTTGATGGATTCGGGCTTGGAGGAACGTGATAGGGGAGGGAGGAGGCCTCACATGTGAACCCAACATTTCTAGGGAAAGCATGCTGCAGAGCTTGATATATGCAAGATGTGCACAGGATGCGAGAGAAAGAGATATTATCATCCAACTACATTCTCCCTCCGATTGTCCGATTTTTGGTTCTGGGTTCCTGGGGGGCTGAGGGGGGGGCGACTCTCTCACACGCCTGGAGGCCCACAAGGGGTCCGCGGATCTGTCAGGACCTGTTAGGAGGAGAATTGGGAGGGGGCGTTGCTATAGCGTTGGCGCACCTTGAGTTTACTCAGTTCCTGCTCCTCCTCCTCCTCCCTTTCCTCTCCTCCTCCTCCTCCTCTTCCTCCTCCTCCTCCTCCTCTTCCTCCTCCTCCTCCTCCTTCTCCTCCTCCTCCTCCTCCTCCTCCAGAGGCAGTGCCTCCTGCTCACTGGCCGCGTCCACGCGAGCGCTGTTTCTCCCTGCGGTGCCTCTGCCCTTCGGGGGGCTGCAGGGGAGCTGCCCCTATACCGCCAGCAGGTCCTCGCAGCATCGTGCTGCGGCAGGCGAGGCAGCCTGAGCACCCTCAGCGCCGTCCGGCCTCTCCCTCCCTCTGCCGCCCTCCCCCTCTCGCTCTCCCCCTCTCGCTCTCCCTCTCTCGCTCTCCCCCTCTCCCCCTCCCGCGCTGGAGGCTCGTGCCTCGTGCCCGTGTGTGTGTGTGTGTGTGTGTGTGTGCAGACAGGGCCCGCTTCTCTCTCCTGCACGCCGGGCAATTTGCCCATCGGTTGCCCCGCCCCGCCCCGCGCCAGTGCGGACTGCCTCTGCCGCGCCGCCAGCGAACGAAATGTGCCGACGGGGCGCGCCGAGCTCCCCGAGCGCCGCAGGCCCCATTGTTTTGTTGCCGGTCGGGGTCCCCCACGGCCCGCGCCGCCGGGGGGGGGGATGGCGTCCTTCCCCGCCCCCTGCCAGCTCTGCGGCCCTCCCCGCCCGTGTGCGGCGGGCCCGGGCGGCGGTCCAGCCCCGCTGGGCCTGGGCGTGCCGCCGTCCGAGCTGTGGCGCTCTCCCCCCTCCCCCCCGCCGCCGCCCCCCCCCCCTCCCCCTCCCCAGGCCTCCGACGCTGTGGCCCGTGCCCGAGCCCGTGGGCCCCCGTGGGGCCCTCGGCCCCTCCTCCCCGCCTCAGGGGGCCAGTCTTTCGCCCCGGGGCCGCTGCCGGAGCGCCCCGTCGGGGCCCGGAAGCGGCCCGCGGCGGCCGAGAGCGGGAGGCCGCGCGGGGGTCGGGGCGCCATGGCGTCGGAGGCCTGGGCCTCCAGGACGAGAACGCCTCGGGGTTCGAGCCTCTGCTGGGCCATGTGTCTCCAGGGCCATCGGGCGCGGTGTCGGCGGCGAACGTGTCGGTGCTGTCTGGCTCGCTGGGCGGCGAGTCCGTGCTGCTGATGGGCATGTTCAACACGGGGACCAACCTGCTGGAGAAGCTTTTGAGTCTCAATCCGCCTGCGCTGCCGTGCGTGTCCGCCATTGGTGGTGTTCGGGTCTGCGCGCAAACAGGCACCGCGTCCAGGCTTGCGTCCAAAGGCACCCCCAGCAGTCCAAAATCATTCGGACACCTTGGGGTACTGAGTGGTTTTGGCGTTCCCGTCTTTTCACTTACGAGGGGCTTCTGAGGCCTGAAGATTGCTCACAGTGGAGCTCAGAAGGTTTCCAAGAGGATCTCGAGGCCTCCAAGATGGCCCGAAGAGGGTCCAAGATGGGCCCACGAATAGGATTAATGGGTAGCAGGCCACACAACGGCCCTGAAGGCACACTTGACGCGTTCTACACCCCAGGGTTGGGATGCTGAAGCCGCCTGGGGCTGTTCTGGGGGACTGCTGAGGCTAGCCTGCGCTCCTCTGGGGGCTGTCTGAGCGCAGCCCCGAGCATTGCCGTCCACTACCGCGCTTGTCGGAGGGGGGAGGGGGCTGGGGTTGGTGGGCGGGGTGGCCAGTGGGCGGGTGATCCGTGGAACTCCCCGCCGGAAGTTTTGTTTCGGGCTCCCCTGCCTCGTGTGAAAGGCGAGAGGAGGTGCGGGCTCGGAGCCATATGTGGACTCATGCTGGGTTCGATGCGTCGGGGGCCACATTTAGTGCTGCGAGAGACGATGGGCCCGTCGCGCACACGCACACACACACACACCAATTACTCACTGCGTGGAACTCCCCAGATGTGGATCCCTTTAAGCATAGAGTTTGTATTTGGGATCTGTATATGAGTGTCTAACCATATGACTTATATTTGCATCTCATGTTGTAGGACAATGCCATGGTTAGCACCTGTCTATGATACTATTGATCTAAGAGCGCGTCCATGTGAGCGACGAGCACACGTGCGCGCAGCTCGGCTGTACATTCAACACATGTACACATTCATTCACATGCATATGTTAGCGCATTTGCTGCCAAGGCGAAGAATTCCACTGGTACCGCGTCCGAAGCACCAGGGAAGAGTACGACAGACAAGTGCTTCAAACGGCACCTCGCGATAAACTCCTCAGCTTTAACCGTCCGCTCTTCGCATCGGGCCTTTCGGCGTCCTCCAGCCTGCACGAGTCTCCTATGTCGCACAAAGGCACTCTGCGTCATCAGTCATTGCTCCACTCGCACACAGGGTGACGAACAATGGCGGTCTTCGACCCTATTCAGAAATATGATGGGTGGGGATGGCCTTCAACCGAGAGCGCCCTCCTTCGGATCACCAGATCCGCCCCGGATAACGATCCCCCTGCCTGCGCGAGCCTGCACAGCTGCAGAAAAACATTCTGCGTCGACAGTGATTTCTCCACTCACCCACCTGGGGTGTAATAAAGACGGCCTTCAACCAAGAACGCCCTGCCGTCCTGTGGATCACTGGATCTGCCCCCTGAGGCCAACCTCCCCCGAGGCCGACTCGGCCCCCGGAAGCCCGAGCGAGGACGCGACAGAGGTGCATGGAGGAAGCGCACAGGAGAGGAAGCGGAGGAGCGAAAGAGAGAAGGAAACCAGCGCCTTTAAGGGTGCTGAAACCAGCGCCCCGCCTTAGACATGTTCGAAATCTGTTCTGAAAGCAAAGGATGTTGAGCCACAAGACAAGCGAGCCGCCTGAGACATCCCCACAAACTGGCCGCGAACGGGCCCGTGTCATACCCTCTGGCGGCTCCCCTTATGGGGGACTGAAACCAGCGCCCCGCCTGAGACATCCTCCAAATCTGCTCTGACAGCAAAGGATGTTGAGCCACAAAACAGGCAAACCGCTTGCGACATCCCCACGAACTGGCCGCGAAAGGGCCCGTGAAAACACCCCAGGCGGTTCCCCATTAGGGGTGTTGAAACCAGCGCCCCGCCAGAGACATTTTCGCAAACTGTTATGAACGCGGGCGATGCGGAGCACGGAAACAGCAAAACCGCCTGAGACATCCCCACAATCTGGCAGTGAACGGGCCCGTGAAAGCACCCCTCTGGCGGCTCCCCATTGAGGGTGCTGAAACCAGCGCCCCGCCTGAGACATCCTCACAATCTAGTTTATACGCAGACAGTGTTGGCCACCGAAACAGGCAAACCGCTTGAGACATGCCCGCAAACTGGCCGCGAACGGGCCCGTGCAATACCTTCCAGCGGCTCCCCGTAGGGGGTGCTGAAACCAGTGCCCCGCCTGGGACATTTTCGCAATCTGCTCTAAACGCAGACGGTGTTGGCCACCGAAACAGGCAAACCGCCTGAGACATCCCCGCAAACTGGCCGCGAACGGGCCCATGCAGTACCTCCTGGCAGCTCCCCGTAATGGTGCTGAAACCAGCGCCCCGCTTGAGACATCCTCACAATCTGGTCTATACGCAGACGATGTTGGCCACCGAAACAGGCAAACCGCTTGAGACAACCCCGCTAACTAGCCCCGAACGGGCCCGTGCAATGCGCCCTGGCGACTCCCCTTAGGGGTGCTGAAGACAGCGCGCCGCCTGAGACATCTTCACAATCTGGTTTATACGCATACGATGTGACATGCGAGCCGCTTGAGACATCCCCGCAAACTGGCCGCGAACGGGCCCATGCAGTACCTCCTGGCGGCTCCCCTTTCAGAGGGGCTCTGGTTTCCCCTTAAGGTTTAATTTTGGGTCTAGTGGCGGTGAACACCACGCGCGCGCACATCATGCGCCCACCCGCGCACAGACACGCACGGACACGCACGGTGGTTAAAGTTCTCAAGAACCGAACGGTGGTAAAATTCTAGAAACGCCACTCCTGTTCCGATCGCCGAGGGGCGCGGGTGGCCGCGAAAAGAATTTGTTTCGCTTTTTAATATTATAGAGGTGTCACTGGGGACGTTTGAATCATCTTCGCCCTAACAGATGCCCAAGTGTTTGTAGGGTTCCCAATCCCTGAATCACTCCACAGCAGTCCGAATCATTATTGAATCACCACGGAATCACACCTGAATCACCCCTGAATCATCCGTCCCGGGAGCCCAAAAAAGCAACGCGCGGGAAGCCCTTGGGGGGCTTCCGCTTATTTTCACGGTTCCAAAAGCCTACATCGCTCTCACATTGTCCAGATCCTCGTGGGCTCATTGCTGCATCACACCCCCATCATTCCTGCATCATCCGTTGTGGGAGTCCACCACCGCCAGGCGCGGGAAGGCCATGGAGGATTTCTTTCCTACCGGGGGAAGCCTTTCCAGGGCGTCGCGTTCGGTTTGCTCGACGCCTACATGGCGACAGCTTCTAATAAGACATAGCGACTGGCTCCTGCGGCAATGCTGGAAAATGTAGCCCCCGCATCGGGGCCGCGCCTGCTCGCGCGCACATGCGCTCAGTGGCTGATCCTATAGCCGTCGCGATCCACGAGCTTCTGCGCCCGCTGTTTGAAAGCGCGGCGCAGTTCGTCAACGTTCAGGGTGTCGTTGATCTCCCGGACCACGCCCTTCAGGCGCGTCGCAAATTCTTCAGGCGTTTCTTTCCAGGGCTTCGTTATCCTATTCATGGCCTCTCTTCGACGGATCCCCGACGCTGCAGCCAGGTGCCCGCCGCCGGCTTTCGTCGCGTGAGCAGCCGCAGAAGACCGCATCCCGTAAGTTGTATCGTGTGCCGCTTTCCAGGCCTCTCGGAAAGCCCAGGCGCGAGCCTCTCCTGGCCGCCTGTCTTGCCTGTCTTGCCGCTAGGGCCGTGGCCTCGGTGATCCCGAGTTTCTGAAAGCCCGAGGAGGGGTCTTCGCGTGCCCTCGGCCGATGTCTATTGGAAACAAGAACGCAACATTCAAAAGTCGAACGGGTGAGAAAAGCGCGCGGGCGCGCTTTCCTTGGGGCAGCGACCCAGGAAGAGCGAGGAGGCAGGGATTGCGCGAGTGGGGCGGCAACTTCAATCCTAAGAGAAACCTGGGCCTGTCTGTGCGGGGTGCTGAAGCCAGCGCGCCGCCTGTGACATCTCACAAACTGCTGTCAACACACATGATGTTGGGCACCCCGACAAGCAAGCCGCCTGAGAGGCCGTGCAATACCCCTCTGGCGGATCCCCCTCGGGGTCCAGAAACGAAAGCCCCACCTGAGACATCCGCCGGATTTTCTGAATATGAATGAATGAGTGCGACAGAGTCTTGGCATAGCTGAATCCGAGAGCGTATGAGTATGAGTGAGTTCGAATGTGAACAGCTCTGAATAGTATGAGTGCGAAGGAATCTGAGTATGGACGAAGCCAAGTAGGAGGAGACGAGAATGGGAGGAGGCCTGACTGAGGAGTCGGCGGCGTCAGAGTAAGATTAATAACCCCATCTCAGGATAGGTGGAACAAACAAACAAGCAAGCACGCGACCAAGCAGCCAAACAAACACACAAACAACTAAACGAACACATAAACACACAAACAAACTAAGAAGCACATACAAACAAACCATACATACGCACATTAAGGTCTGTGGAGCAGAGGATCCTCAGGCGCGAGCAGCAGATGAAAGCGTTAATTGCGATCGATCATGGTGTCGACGGGGCAGTGTGCAAACCCGTGCAGTGTCAAATGCAGCAATGGGTGGGGTGAAAGAGGAATTGTACATCCAAGCGAAACGTGCAGCGGCCAGGAATCCGAGGAGGCAACTCAACTTGAAGTCAAACTGAAGCGCGACCAGCCCGGTGCGAATTGGCGGCCACTGGATCACCAAAAAGAGGTGTTAGACAATGGAGCGAAACAAAAAGAAAGCAATGCGCGCGCACGCACGCGCGCGCACGCCCACGCGCGCGCACACGCACGCACGCACACCCACTCTCTCCCCCACGCACACACACACACACTTTTTGCGTCTGAGGCTAGGCAGAGTGACTGCGCTGGCGATGGGACCCACACACACGCATCCACGCGCGCGCGCGCCCACACGCGCCCACATGCACGCGCCCGCGCCCACGCCCACACCCACGCACACCCACACACGCCCCCACACACACCCACACGCACGCACAAACGTGGAGCTGGAAACGGCCGCATGCGGAGGATGCTCGTGGCGAGCTCTCCCTCGACGCTGGGTCTGCGCCCGAGTCGAGGGACGGCGTCTCCTCCGTGGCAGTGGATGACGACGACTTCGCGATGCTCAACAGGGGGCGCGACGAGCCTGCCGCCGAGCTCCTGACGGGCTCGCGCGGCGACGTGGCCTCTTGCGACCGAGGCCCACGCAGAGCCCGTGCCTGTGACGATGGCGGCCGCTGGCGGAGCCGGCGTCGAAGCCGTGCTGGAGGAGAGAGCGGCGCGCTTTGAGTTCAACGCCGTGCTCCACGGGCGCCTCCGGGAGGTGGAGGCGCCGCCGGCGATGCAGTGCCCCGTGCCCAGCCCCCATGCCGTCGCGACGGGCAGCCCGCGCTGGGTTGACGTCGTGCGCGCCACCTGGGGGGGTCGCGCGCGGGGGGAGGCACCTGATCGGCGCGCGTGCGAGTGGAGGGGCAAGGGGCCCACCTGGGAGGGTCGGCCTCCGCGCGAGCCGTCGCGGGCGCCCGCCAAGGACGCTGCCAGGCAGGGCCCGTAGGCCACGCGAGTGCCAGACTTGGGAGCCAGGTCCCTGAGGCAGGCCCGGCCAGGTGCGTGACGCGTTGGCCTGCGCAATTTGGGCGCTGTGCAACCGGGCTGCCGGGCTGGTCCCCGGCTGGCCAGGAGGCGCTGCTGGCGCGCTTGCCTCCCTGGTCATTGCCCCCGCCTGCCTGCGCCTGTCGCTCCTGCTGCTGGCGCCGCGCGTCGCTCCGGTCGACGTCGATGTGCCGGTGCCGGCAATGGGCCCGTATGGCGCAGAAAGCGCACAGGTCGGACAGGAATTGCTTGCGTAAATTTCTGAATCCGCCAGGGTTGTAGCGACCCTTGCCCCGTGCCTTGCCGTTTCGCGCATCGCAGGCCTGGATCCAGCCTTCCACAGACATCGCATCGCAGGTAGCTTGAGGCGATCGATGAGTTCCAGCCGGGTCTCTAAGCGTTCCCTCCTGGGGTTCTTCTACGGCGTCCAGCGGGCGCCGCGCTGGGGCGCCCGGTAGAGGCCGTCGTGCGGGTCGCTCCAGTCACGCCAGCGGTGGGAAGGATCGCTCTCGCAGGGGCGTTAGCGGCCGGGGCGCTGCGCCAGTGGGACGTAGGTCTCCAGGTGCTGTCGGGGGAACCACCCCCGCCGCGCTGGACCTGCCAGAAGCACTGTAGCGAACTGAGCGCCAGGTTGAGGCGTCGGGGGGCGCATGGCCCGCGTCGCTTCCCTGGCGCGGCTGCCCCTCCCCCTCGCCGCCCCCCTCGTCGCCGCCCCAGTCGGGGGTGGGGCTGCTTCGCTCGGTGCCCGTCTGCCCGGCTGGGCAGGGGGTGGCCTCGCTCTTGGTTCTCCTTGGAGCGGAGCCACCGGTCTCCCCGTCGCCGGGGTTTTCCAGTTGGGCGGACCTGACGCGTTGCGTCGGGTTCGCTGAGGGGTTGGCGGCTGCGGTGTGCGAAGCTGCAGTTCCTGTCCAAGTTGCCCTGCTTCGCTCGTTCTTCACCCGGCGATTCTTTCCGGAGTGGCGCGCTCTCCGCAGACGCGCCGGGGCTCGAAGCGAGGTGCGCGCTGGAAGCGCGGGCTCTCAAACCCAGTCTGCGGGGCCCCCTTCGTCGCGCGGGCCCTGGCTGGAGAAGAGGTCTCTTCTCGTTGCTCCGCGAGGCTGTCGTCGTGCGCCGCCGCTGCGCGCGCGCACGGACATGCGCGCGCACTTTTTTCGTCGGCGGCTAGGCAGACTCATTGCGCTGGCGAGGAATCAAAACGGGGCTGCCGTTAAGCGAATTGTGCCACCATTCAGGAGACGGGGGAGGAGACAACGAAGCGACGGCCGAAGAGGAGGTGGACGCGGGCCGGGCCGCTCAGGGGAAAGTGTCGTTCCCCCGGGCGCGTGGCGCGGCCGTCGCCGCCGCGGGGCCAGCAGCAGCAACGGGGCTGGAGGGCCAGAGGCGGCGGGGGCAGATGCTGACCAGGTCAGGTCAGTTGGCAAGGTTACATGTCGCGTACAGCCAAGTAAGCGACAAAGGGCGAAGTGGGGCGGGGGAAGGCGCGGGCGGCAAGACCAGCCCAGGTGCCAGGCGCGGAAAGGCAGACGGCCAGCAGGCAGAAGACACCACACACACGCAGACGCACGCGCACATACACATGCACGCGCGCACATGCACACTCACGCGCAGGCGCACACGCACACTCTCACGCACACGCACGCGCACATGCGTACGCACACGCACACGCACGCGCACATGCACGCACGCACACACATACGCACGCACACGCCCACACAAACCACACACACACGCACACGCGCACCCACGCACACACGCACACGCACACACACACACACAAGTGCGCACGCACGCACGTACGCGCATGCGCACGCGCACGCGCACACGCACGCACGCGCACGCACGCGCACACACGCACACGCACACGCACACACACGCACACACACACACACGCACACACACACCAACCTTTTCACAGTCGGGCGGCGGATTTCGGCATCCACCAGAGTGGCGCCTACGGGGTCTGGAAGCACATCAAGCCAGAGCATCTTAGGCAGCGGCTGGTGGAGAAGGGCATGTCTCATGTCCTGACGACGAGTGGCACCGTGGGCATCGCCATGGTCCGCGATCCTATGTCGTGGATCCAGTCGATGAGGAAAGCCCCGTACGACCTGAAGGGCTGCATGGCCACGTGGGAGTGGCCCACCTCGAGCTGCACCTTCCCCAGGCCCCGTGTGCAGGGATCAACAATCTGGGGCGCAAACACGATCAGCCACGAGAGCGACTTCTCCGTGCAGAGCATCGAGTGGGTGTGGAATCAGTGGAACTCGGAGTACGACCAGCTGGCCTCCGTCGCGGGCTTCGCTCCTGGCAAGACCGTAGTCGTCACTTACGAGGAGCCGAGGATAAATTTCGTTCCCCGCTTTTGCTGTCCACGAAGATCCGACGCTCCCCCAAAATGGGGGCGGCGGGATTTTGGCAGTTTTCGGCCCCGGGGGCCCCCGCCGGACCCCGGGAGCGTGAGACAGCGGCTCGGGACGAGCACCGGGCCCCGGGAAAGTGGTTTGGACCTCCGGGGCCCACGCATCGAAAAGCTTGGAGCGGCCGGATGTCTCGGTCAAGACATCTGGTCGGACCCATCATCCGCTCTCTTTGGTGTTCCCCATCTGACATCCAGTCTGGTCTGCGCTGGTAGCGGGGGTGCCCCGAAGCGGGGGGGGAGTTCCATCTTCCGAGAGGAGCTTGTCCTGGACACAGTCGGAGCGCTGGGGAAGATAGCGGCTGTCCTTGGCAGGCCGGCGCCAGCAAGCGTGAAACAGCTGTTCGCCCCGGCCAAGAACCACGGGATGCCCAACGGCCGGATGCAGGCCATCGCGAAGCTGAAGAACAAGCCGTACTTGGCTCAATACTCCCAGGTGCAGCTGCAGCAGGTCTGCGCAAGGCTGGACAAGCAGCTCATGCACTCCCACGGCTACCACGACTGCGACTCTGTGTGATCGGCGTCACCCCAACATACCTGTGCTGTATGTGCGTCGCCCCCTCCAGGGGCGACGCGCGCATCGAGAAGTCTGATCGTAGGTGCGTCGTGGCGGTTGCTTTCTGGCCACACCGCTCGGGAAACGATATAACACAAGATGAGTCTAGGGCCGCCATCCAGGCCGAAGCCTCTGCGGCGGCGGCGCCCTCGTCCCGTCCAGCCGGCGGCCAGGCCCCCCTCGGCGGGGCTCGGGGTGCTGGGCCTCGTTGGCGCCGCCCCGCGGGGCTGGCCGTCGGCTGCGCGCGTCGCGAAACGGGGTGTCGACTGCGCGTAGGAGTGGCCCTCCGCCGGAGTGGCCTTCTGCGCGGGCTCACCGGGGTCCCCTGGGTCGCCGAGCGCGATGCGGCAGCGGCCGCCTGCGGGCTTGGATGTGGTCACCTCGCGCCTCGGGAGTCCGCGCACCAGAGGTCACCCTCTGCCCAGGGTCACTCTTGCGTGTGGCCGAGGGTGGCCTTCTGGTGCGGGCCCTCGCGGAGGCTCGGGGCTCAAGGCTTTCGGGCGTTTCGCTCGGTTCGTGGAGGTTTTCCAACCCTGGGGGTGCGTTCCAGCAGCTGCGCCGCCCCGAGGGCGTCCCCCGGGGGTGCCCGAAGCGTCCCGAACGGCAGACGGAGACCCCAGCTATGACCCGACAGCCAGCGCTGGTCGCCATGAAGGAGAGTGGTTCTGATGGAAGCGGCTCCCATACCCATGTCGACCAAAAACCAAACATCACCACGCCACCTGCGGTCCTCCACGTTGCTCTACGGCCCATCGGGGGCCGCAGCGTCTACCACGCAAACGCCCAAATCAGATTTCATGGCATATGCTAAGGCCCGTGGGGCCGTATATGGGGTGGTGTCGTTTGTTTCCTGGTCCACCGTGGGCTTTCCAAGGAGAAGCTCTTCACCCTGGACTGTCTTCTGACGGTCCCCGGGGGCCTGGGCGCGGCCCCCGAGGCCCAAGGCAGCGAAGAGTTTCAGGACACCTCTTCCTCGGGATCCTTTTCCTTTCTACGCCCCCCCACCCCCAAAAAGAAATACACCACCACCCCACCACCACCACCACCACCACCACCACCACCACCACCACCACCACCACCACCACCACCACCACCACCACCACCACCACCACCACCACCACTTCCCAGGAAAGAGGAGGGAAGAGGAGAGCAGAGGAGGGAGGGGGAATGGAGGTGGTGGTGTATATTCTTGAGGCCCTCGCTTGCTCAGGCCGCGTAAACTGGCCTGCGCGCGTGGATCTGTTGGGTGTTCGATCATGGGCCCCTTGCTGAACGCAAGCTGCCAGCTTTCGCGCCGAACACCGCCGAAGACCACACCGAAGGAAGCCGAAGACCGCGGGAAACCGCCGAAGACCGCCGGAGACCCCAGGAACCGCCGGAAGCCGCCGAGCACCGCCGGAAGATTCCCCGAGGCAGACGGGCAGCACGGGGGTCCATGGTCGATGGCGCAGGACCTGGCCCCCCCGTGGCCCACCAGCGCCGTGCACCGAAGGTCACTCCTGTCCAGAGTCGCTCCTGCCGGGCCTCTGCACGAGAAGGGTCGCGGGCCAGGCCTGGCCGCCGCCATCTCTGAGGCCTCACGGGGCGATCAGACGGACTCATGGCCAGGTCAAAGGATGGTCCAGCCAACTAGTCACGCAGAGCCAGCCGCATTTGTCCCCCAAGCCGCCTTTGCTTCGATCCTCGTTCTGGGTAGCAGCTGATGCTATCCCTCTCCTTCCTCCTCCTTCTGGTGCACCCGTCGTTTCTTCTCTCTGCTCTCGTCCTCTTTTCTATCACTCCCTTCTTGCCCACTCACTTTCATGTGCACCTCACCCCTTTGGGTGGGTTCCAGCGGAGTGCCCCCCCCCTCCCCCGCAAACCTAAGTACGCCTGCCAAACGACGTACAACTGTCTCCACTTACCTGCACCCCAGAAGGGGGTGCAGCGGAGTCCCCCCATCTACAGATCAAACTAGGGCCGCCCATGACGCTACCAAACGTGCAGATGTCGCAATCTTGCCCGCGTTCATAGGGGTCCAGCCGAGGGCCGCTGTGCGCAGATCAAGCGGCCTCGCTCCCTCTGGGTGTTGCCGTACGTGTAGCTCTTGGCATTTTCCTGTGCTCCTTGGGAGGGTCCAGCGGAGTGCCGCCCAGGAAATTCAAAAACCAGGCCTTGCCTCCCCTAGGCGGTCCCAAACGTATGCCTTGTCTCGCTCTCCTGGGCCCAACCAGGGTCCAGCGGAACGTCCCCTTGCGCAGATCAGACTAGACCTCACCCGCTCAGGCGGTCCCAAGACTATGCGTAGCTCTCGCCGCTTCCCTGAGCCTCTGAGGAGCCGAACTGGTCTTTGCTCGCCCTAGGCGGTTCGTCCCACTCGCACAGCCACCGCCTCTCCCCGCGGCGTGACCCCCTCACGCAGATCAACCCCGACCTCGCCCCTCTTGGGTGCTGCCAGGGGTGCATCAGCCGCCACTTGCCCGCGGCCCTGGGGGGTCCAGAGGGGTGCCGCATTGCGCAAGTGACATTGGGCTTGGGTGTTGCAAAGCGTGCAACTGTCGCCATTCTCCCGCGCCCCTGGGGGTCTCTTACGTGGTGCCGGATGGTGCAAGTCATATTGGGCTTCTCGTCCCCCAGGGGTGGTGCAAAGCGTGCAGCTGTCGCCATTTTCTTGCCCTGCTGTTGGGGTCGACTGGGGTGCCGGATCGCGTCGAGCGGTTTTCCCTCTTCCCTCCTCTTCCGGGGGTGGCAGAAACCTACTCCACTTCAGCGCCTTCCTACCTCATGGTTCCTGGTTCTACGTGCTTCTTCCGACTGGCGGGTGTGCAGTTCAAACTGGACCTTGCCCGCCCTGGGTTCTGCCAAGCGTGCACGCCGTCGCAGTGCTGCGGCGCCCCGAGGGATGGCTGGGCTCCTGGCGCAGAGCAGGTGCTGGCCTCTCCGCCAGGGGGTCTCCCTCCCACTCCTCCTCCTCCTCCTCCTCCTCCTCCTCCTCCTACTACTACTACTACTACTACTACTACTACTACTACTACTACTACTACTACTACTACTACTACTACTACTACTACTACTACTACTACTACTACTACTACTACTACTACTACTACTACTACTACTACTACTACTACTACTACTACTACTACTACTACTACTACTGCTGCTGCTACTACTACTACCCTACTTTACTACTTACTACTATACTACTCTACTACTGATACTACTACTACTACTACTAGTACTGACTACTACTACTACTACTACTACTACTACCACCACTACTACTACTACTACAGCAGCAACAGCCACTACTACCACTACTACAACTACTACTGCTACTATAACTACTACTACTAACTGCTACCACAACTACTACTACTATACTAACTGTTACTACTACTACTACTACTACTAACTACTACTACTGCTACTACTACTACTACTACCACTACACTACTACTACTACTACTACTACTACTACTACTAAACCACTTCTTCTTCTTCTTCTACTACTACTACTACTACCACTCCTACTACTACTTCTACTACTACGACTACTACTACGACTACTACTACTACGACTATTACTACTACTACCACTAAAACAACTACAACTACAACTACTACAACAACTACTACTACTACTACCATCATTAGTATTACTCCTACTACTACTACTACTAACTACTACTACTTATAAATAGTAGTAGTTAGTGTAATAGTAGTAGTAGTAGTAAGTATACTACTACTTCTACTACTTTCATACTACTACTACTACTAGTTACTAGTACTAGTACTAGTACTAGTACTAGTACTAGTACTAGTACTAGTGCTACTACTACTACTACTACTACTACTACTACCACTACTACTACTACTAACTACTACTACTACTACTACGACGACTGCTACTACTACTACTACTTCTACTACTACTACGACGACTACTACTACTACTACTACTACTACTACTACTACTACTACTACTACTACTACTACTACCTACTACCTACTACTACTACTACTACCTACTACCTACTACTACTACTACTACTACTACTACTACTCCCACTACTACTTCTTCTTCTACTATTACTACTATTATTACTACTACTACTACAACAACAACTACTACTACTTTTACTACGAGGCACACTTCACGCCACAGAGGAGCAGCTGGAGCGCGAAAGCATCACAGCCAATTTCGACTCGATACTGGCTACGCAGTGCTATGCAATGGTCTTGACCATGTGGTACTATGCGCCATGCAGTGCTAAATGCCATGCAGTGCGGCGCCATGCTACGTTATTCCATGGCATGCTATCGTACGCAGTGCTGTGCCATGCTGTGCTGCGCTGCGGTATACGCTGGAATGCAGTGGTACGATGTGCCGGTGTGCCTGTGCAATGCAATGCAATGCAGTGCAATGCGATGCCATGCAGTGCAGTGTTGTGCTATGCCGTGCTTTGCGCTGCTGAACAATACAAGTCACCATCATAGCATGCCATGCTATAGCATGATCTGCTATTCGATGCTGCGCGCCGCGCCTATGCCATAAGATGCTAGGCGGCTGTGCCGTGATATGCTAGGCCCTAGCTGCAAGGCGGTGTGCGTTAAGCTATGTGGTGCTATGCTGTGTGGCGCTTTGCATTCCGCTGCCTCGCGATGCACTGCTCCTCATTGTCTTGCATGTCACGGGTACGCTTTCAGCAGTGAGAATCTTCGTCATTGCGGTAGTGCCGCGTCCACTTTTCCATAACAGTCTTCCGTTCCAGGTGTCTAACAGCAGGCAAACATTGTGCCCACAGAGCGGCTCCCCGTTGAGTTACCTGTTGCGTTTGAGATCCATGCGATGATGCACACCAGGTCCAGAAAGTGTGGCAGGCGCCCGCGATTCTCACCGCATTTCTCGCCGTGAGAATCGCGTCGTGAAAAATAAGGACGGAGGTTTTTCACCGTTTTCAGCTTCTGGGGAACCTCACCGGGCCCCAGGACCGTCAACAAAACCATTCAGGATGAAAAACCAGCCCTGGGGAAGGGACCGCGTATTGAAAAAATCCGGACCTCGCATGTCGAATAGTTCTGAGTCCCTGAGGTCCAGGAAGTGTGGCGAGGGAGCAGGATTCTCACGATTCCGCGTCTCCCAGGTCCAGATGGATGTGGCAGGGGCATCGATTGCCACCCTACGGACCTTGCTGGATCTTCGTGTCCAGAAAGTCTGGCAGGCTTCCAGACCTCCTAGAAGGTGTGGCAGTGGCCACGGGTTCTTTTTGCTTCAATTCCCCAGGTCCAAAAAGTGTGGCAGGCCCATCGCCTCCGTACAAGCGAATCACAAAACAACTGCGTACAACATAAATTTTCGAAGAGACGGGCGGATTTCTCGGTTCGGCGCGACATCCCACTGGCGGCGTCTCTGGCGCCGCCCCTGGCGCGCTCCGCGCACCAGGGAGGCGGGCACAGCGCCGATCTAAGACATCCTCGCGGAGATCCGAATGTTTATGTTGATGTCGCTTCTTCTTTCTGTGACATCGCCATCTCGGAAGCCCAGGTCTCCCGCGTCCTGCGTGTAGGCAGGGGCACAGGATCCTCACCATTTCAGGTCCCCCGAGTTTCACATCTCCATTCGAATCCACACCCAAATTATCGGACGTTTGGCGAGATCCACACTGGAACCTGGCATCCTTTTATCAGGGTGCTTTGCTGGTCGTTTTTTGGGTGGGTGGTTTGAGGGTGGGTGGTTGTGGAAGTGGTGGTGGCTCGGCCAGTGTCTGTCTGATGGCAGATTTGCACGAGACGTTGGCGGTGGCCCGCAAAAGAAGCGGAGAGAGCGAGGATGAGGCACTTGTAGATGAGGAGGAGGAGGAGCAGAAAGGGGATGAACGGGGGATGATGGTGGTGATGGCGATGATGATAACGATGGCGAGGATGATCGCGATGATGCTGCTGCTGCTGCCGCTGCCGCTGCTGATGATGACGAACAGGTTAGAGGATAAGTGTGAGGAAGATGAGGAGGACCGGGAGGAGGATTGTGAGGAGAAACGGGGGAAGAGGAGCAGGACGAGGAGGAGGAGGACATGGAGGACGAGGAGGGATGATGACGACGGGGAGGAGGATGATGAGAAGGCCGTGGAGGAGGAGGCAAAGGAGAAGGAGGCAGACTATGATTATGCTGATGAGGATGATGATAATGATGCTGCTGCTGGTGATGATGATAGTGATGGTGATTGTGATGTTTGTGACGATGCAACTGATGATGATGATGATGATGATGATGATGATGATGATGATGATGTTGGTGTTACTGCTGCTGCTAATCTTGATGATGTTGATGATACTGACGATGATTACGATGATGCTGATGATGATAGAGGTGGTGGTGATGGTGATGACAATGCCGCTGATGATGCTAATGCTGATGCTGATGATGGTAATGGCGATGCTGATGATGGTGGTTGTGGTGGTGCCACTTACTATGATGACGACGATTCTGCTGGTGAGAACGGATGATGGTGATGAGGATAGATGGTGGTGATGGTGATGATGATGATGATCATGGGTGATGATGCCGCTGCTGCTGCCGATGATGACGACGTATCAAGATGGGGATGACAATTATGACGATGAGGATGATGAGGGTGGATGCTGACGAGGATGAGTGATGATGACGATGCTTATGTTTTGGATGTTGATGATGGCTAATGATAAAGAATCTGGTGGTGATGGATGATGACGGATGTTTGTGATGGTGATGATTGATGGTAATGCTGCTGATGATGCTGGTGATGATGCGGTTGTTGAGGACGGATGGCGATGCTACTGATCAGGATGCATTGTGATGATGATGTTGGGTGGTAGATGATGGTGGTGATGATGTTGAGGATCGATGATGCTGGTGATGAGGATGTATGCTGGTGTGGATGTTGAGAAACGATGGTAATGAGGATGACATGGTTGTGTGATGATGATGACGATGGTGATGGGTGATGCTGACGATAATGATGATGACGGTGGTGATGATGGTAGTACTGGTGATGATGATGCTGACGCTGCTGCTGATGATGATGATGGTGATGCGGTGGTGATGAGGGTTGATGGTGATGAGGATGATGTCTGATTGTGATGATGATGACGAGGACGGACGATGAGGATGGTGACGGTGATGATTGTGGTGATTGTGATGAAGATGTATGGTGATGATGGTGAGAGTGATGAGGATGGATGGTGATTCTGATGGTGATGGTTATGATCGTGATGATATTGCTCATGCTTTTTGGCGATGATAAGGATGATGCTGATGATGCTGTTGATGATGCTGCTGACAATGGTGATGCTGCAGATAACGATACTGATGACTATGGTGACGGGACTGCTGCTTTTGATGTCGCTGATCAGGGTGTATGCTGATGAGGCTGATGACGATGACGGGTGACGATCATGTTGACGACGACGATGATGCTGATGAGGATGATGATGAAGATGATTGATGGCGATGCGGAGGATGTATGACCGTGACGCTGATGATAATGAATGGTGGGGGCGGATGGTGTTGGTGGTTGCTGGTGATGCTGAGCCGGATGTTCTTCAGGATGATAAGGGTGTATGATGATAATCGGTGGATTTTGATGATGCAGGTGGTGATTATGATGGGGATAATGGGGATGGACAGTGATGATGACGATGATGATGAGGATGGGCGATGGTGATGAGGTGGACGATAACAACGACGATCACAGCTGATGATGATGATGCTGGTAACGATGATGAGGACGATGACGATGGAAATGCCCCCTATTGATGATGATGACGATGTTGATGATGACGATGATGATGCTGCTGATGATGATGATGATGATGATGATGATGATTACCATGATGTGGAGGATGATGAAGTATGGCAGTGCTGGCGAGGATATATACTGGCGCTGATGAGTATGATGATCACCAGGCTGGATGCTGCTGCTGATCATGATGATAAGGACGGGTGATGGTGGCGAGGATTGATGGTGATCATGATGAGGCTGAATGACGAGAATGCTGATGCTGATGCTGATGATGATGGGAATGAGGATGATGGATGGGTGGTGGTGATGGATGATGGTGGCGCTTGGGATGATGATGTTGCTGATTGTTGATGGTGATGAGGGTGATTAGGATTTAATTCTTTACGCTTCGCGTATCCCCACCAGCCCATCTCACAGCAGCAACTCTTGCGAAGCATGCCGACAGTCGTGTTTTTCAGGCGTGTGTCCGCTTGGCCCCGCATATCTCCCCTGTTCCTCCTTCCTCCCGCCTCCTTGTACATCCTCCTTGTGGGGGGAGCGGGAGAAGGACGAGGCGGAGGAGGAGGGAGAGAAAGCGCTCCTCGTGATTTGAGTCGTTTGGGGTTTCTCGTCCTGGTGTGAGTCGTTCGGGCCCTTCTTCCTGGTGTGAGTCGTTCGGGCTCTTCGTGGTGTGAGTCGTTCGGGCTCTTCGTCCTGGTGTGAGTCGTTCGGGCTTCTCGTGGTGTGAGTTGTTCGGGCCCCTCGTCCTGGTGTGAGTCGTTCGGGCCCCTCCTCCTGGTGTGACTCGTTCGGGCTCCTCGTGGTGTGAGTCGTTCGGGGCCCGCGTCGTGGTGTGAGTCGTTCGGGCTCCTCGTGGTGTGAGTCGTTCGGGCGCCTCGTCCTGGTGTGAGTCGTTCGGGCCCCTCCTTGTGGTGTGAGTCGTTCGGGCTCTTCGTGGTGTGAGTCGTTCGGGCCCCTCGTCCTGGTGTGAGTCGTTCGGGCTCCTCGTGGGGCCTCTTGGGGGCCTCTTGGAGCCTCTTGGGGCCTCTTGGGGGCCTCTTGGGGGCCTCTTGGGGGCGTCTTGGGGCCTCTTGGGGCCTCTTGGGGCCTCTTGGGGGCCTCTTGGGGGCCTCCTCTTGGGGCCTCTTGGGGGCCTCTTGGGGGCCTCTTGGAGGCCTCTTGAGAGCCTCCTGGGGGCCTCTTGGGGCCATCTTGGGGCCTCTTGCGACCTCCTCAGAAGCGCAAAGAAGCGCTGCCCCCTGAGAAGGACAAAATGAGCCCAAAACCATCGTAAAATCAATGATTTTGCTATGAAGGAAGATGAGCGCGGCCCCCTCGGGAGGCCACAATGGGGCCAAAACCCTCGTAAAAGCAAGGGTTTTGGCTTCACAGAAGAGGAGGGGGCTACAAGAGCGCCCCCCCCGTCGGGGCCAGAATCCTCGTGAACGTCGTCGTTTTTTGGCCCTCCCAGGCGTCGAAAAAGACCCCCCTGACCACCCGCGGGACTCCCTGTCCAGGCCCAGGGGGAGGGGGTATGGGGAGGGGTAAACCCCTCCCCGAAGGGGAAGAAGGGGGGTTGGGGGGTTGAGGACAGAGGGGGCTCTCTAAACCACTCACGCCCAAAGGGCTTGTGGGACTGGGTGGCGATGATCATGATGATGCGGCGGATGGATGTTGATACTGATGGGATGGGGGGGGGGGTATGACGATGATGCTGGTGAGGCAGTCGGTGGTAGTCAGGATGTACGGTCGTGATGGGTGATGGTGGTGAGGATGTGTGAACATGAGTATGGGAATGACGAGGACGGATGGTATGACGATGATTATACTGTGACTGGACGTTGATGATGTTGATGAGGCTACTGATGAAGGGGTGATAATGGTGATGATGATGATGATGATGATGATGATGATGGCGATGATGATGACGACGAGGATGGGTGATGATGATAATGATGACGACGATGATTATCATGATGATAGTCATACTGATGATGCTGAGAATGCTGAGGATGGATGGTGCTTATGATGAGGCTGGTGACAAGGATGAAGATGTGGATGTACTCTGATGCTGCGGACGATGCATGCTGATACTGATGATGACGATAATGCTGCTGATGATGATGATGATGGGGTTGGATGATGATGAAGAGGATGATGATGATGGGTGCTGATGGTGGTCAGGATTCGCATTGATGATGCTGTTGGCCATGATGCCGCTGAGGATGTACGGGTGAAGATGACGATGGATGATTGCGATGGTGATGATGATGATGATGATGATGATGGTGGTGATTCTGACGAAGATGATGGGGGCGTATGGCTGTGATGTGGATGATGATGAGTATGAATGTTAGTGATAATGCTGATGGGGATGGATGGTGGAGATGATGCTGATTATGACAATGATGATGGTGCTGCAGATGATGATGATGATGATGATGATGATGATGATGATGATGATGATGATGATGATGATGCTGACGATGCTGATGATGATGATGCTGATGATGATGATGATGATGATGATGGATGATGGTGATGCCGATGATGATGGATGGGTGGTGATGATGTCGATTGGTGATGGCGATGATGATGATGATGGTGATGCTGCAGTCGAGGATGTGGTACGATGGTCATGATGCTGGTGATACTGAGGATGACGAGGACGGATAATGATGATGGTGATGATGATGATGATGACGATGATGATGATCAGGATGATGATGACGAGGAGGAGGATGAATATGATGATGATGATTCTGACCATGTCGATGATTAAGGCTCGTTATTTGGATGGTGATGAGGATGATGCCGTGCGGTGGTGAAGAGGATTCTGATGATGCTGGCGATGATGATGATGATGATGATGATGCTGATGATGATGATACTGATGATACTGATGATGATGATGATGATGATGATGATGATGATAATGATAATGATGATGACGGTGGTGATGATGGGAAGTGTGTACATGGATGGTGATGATTGCGGAAGATTATGAGGACGTTGGTGAATGATGGCGGTGATGATGGCACTGCTTGGTGATGATGGTGCTGACAATGGGTGGTGGTGCTGGGCATGATATGAGGAGGGGTAATGGTGGTGATGATGACGATGCTGATGGTGATTATGCTGTTGATTGGTGTATGAATGATGGTGATACTCATGATGAAGATGATGATGATGGGACTGGCAGATTCGGGACGGCTGAGGATGATGGTGATAATGATGATGATGATGATGATGATGATGATGATGATGATGACGATGATGATGTTGTTGTTGTTGCGGGTTGACGGTGCTGACGATGAGGCTGATGATGAGTTTGGTAATGATGGGAAGATGCTGATGATGCGGATGATGCTCATGTTGATGATACTGGTGATGATGATGTTGGCTTCGATGATGATGATGGTGATCGGTGATGATGACGCTGGTGAAGACATCGCTGATGCTTGATAATGCTGGCGATAAGGATTGACGGACGTGATGGGGTAGAAGATGGTAGTGATGTAGATGGTGGTGATGGTGATGATCATGCTGATGATGATGCTAACGGTGATGATGATGCTGAGGACGATGTGTATGATGAGGATGATGAGGATGTGTGATGCTATCGATGGGGATGGATGTTTACGCTGCTGTTGATGATGATGGGGAGGACGGATGGAAATGATGATGCTGCTGAGGATAGATGGTTATGGTGGTGATGATGTTGAGGATGATGATGATGTGCGGTTACGATGTTGCTGCGTATGATGATGATTATGACGGTATGATTCGTATGATGGTTATGATGATTATGGCGGTTATGACGGTGATGGTTATGTTGATGCGTATGATGATGATGACGATGGTGGGTGATGGGGATTAGGAGGAGTGGTGATGGTTGACGATGGTGGTGATGCCGATCATGCTGCCGATGAGGATCGATGATGCGGATGAGGATTTGTCATGTTGGTAATTTGTAAGGTGATGCTGAGGATGATGATGATTATCATGATGCTGGCGATGCAGATAGATGCTGGTAATGCAGACGTATGGAGATTATGCTGGTGATGAGGGATTGTGACGGTGATGCTGCTGATGCTGCTGCTGCTGATGATGATGATGAAGATGGATGGTGACGATGATGGTGCTTATTGGGGTGCATGGTGGGGATGGTTAATGGTGATGGTGGGTGACGATGATTTTCATGATGATCATGGTGGGGGTAATGATGGATGATTGCGATGGTTTATGATGATGGTGACGATGGTAATGGCTGGTGATGAGGGTTGAGATGGATGGTGACGATGGTAATGAGGATGATGCTGATGGGTGGTGAAGATGATGACGATGGTGACGCGGATGGGTGATGCAACTGATGGGGATGTCTGGTGATGGATGGAGGATGGATAGGTGTGTGTGATGATGACGTTTGTGATGATGGTGGATGGTTGATTGTGGTGATGATGATGATGATGAGGATGATGGGGATGGTTGGTGGGAATGAATGATGATGATTCTGATGATGAGGATGGATGGTGATGATGTCGATCGTGATCATGATGATTCTGACGATGAAGATGGTTTATGGATGATTGTGATGATGATGGAGGTCGATGGTTGTCATGAGGATGGATGATGGTGTTGCTGATGATGGGGTTGGATGGGGGTGATGGTGAGGATGGTGATGCTGCGAATGGATGATGTTGATTGCGATGATAGTCAAGATGATGAGGATGGACGGTGAGGATGATAGTCAGGATGAGGAGGCATGGGTGATGATTGTCATGAAGATGGGTTATGATGGGAGACGTGGGGGTGGTGGGGATTGATGATGGCGATGAGGATGGCTGATGATGATGATGATGCTAAGGATGCGGTTGGTGATGATGATGGTGACGATGGTGGGGATGGCTGATGATGATGGCCATGATGGTCATGGTGACGATACTGATGATGATGATGATGATGATGATGATGATGATGATGATGATGATGATGATAAGGATGATGATGAGGATGGTGATGCTACTGCTGAGGATTGTTGATGATGGTGAGGATTGATAGCGTTGATGATGATGATGATGCAGGACAGTGATGATGATACTGATGATTATGATATGAGGTAAGGATGATCTGGACGATAATGTTGAGGTTGATCAGGATGATGGTGATGATGATTCTGATGATGTGTGATGATTATTTCGCCGGGTACCATGATGTCGATGATTAGGAAGACGGTTACTGATGATGGCGGTAATGATGGATGGTGATGATGAGGATGAGTGGTGATGGCTGATGAGGACGGATGATGATAGGTGTTGATAAGGGTAGTGCTGATGATAGTAATGGTGATTGATGGTGGTGATGATGCTGTGGATGAGGATCGGTGATGATAGTTATTGTGAGAGTTATGATGGTAGTGATGGTGATTGATGGTGTTGGTGATAATGATGCTTTTGATGAGAGTTGATGCTGCCGATGTGAACCGTTGTTGTCGTTATTGTTGTTGATGATGATCATGATTCTGATGATGATCATGATGTTGAGGAGGATGGGTAGGAGGATGAGGAGGAGGAGGAGGAGGATATGCTTTCTTACGCATTGTCGGTGCTTCTCGGCACTCTTGGTGGGCGGCCCTCGCCACGGCGAGCGCCGCCCCGAGCTCCTTGGCCAGAGCGCGGGTCCTCCGCGGCGCCGGCGCACGCCTCTGCCCGACGAGGCCCCTCGTGGAGGCCCCCTCCCTCCCCACGGGCCTGACGACTCTGCGAACAGGGGATCGACTTGTGGAAGACGGTCCATGGAGAGGAGGCATGTTGTCAAATAGTTTCCAGGTGTCTGGAACATTTTTAAAACATGTTTATAGCAAGCCAAAAACATGTTTACAACAAGCCAAAAGCATGTTTGGAACATGTTCCAGACAGCTTTACAACATGAGATGTACATCCTTTAGCTCCAAGGATAGGGCTTTTAGAGTGTCCGCTGTCATGGCATCCACAAGGGTCGACTACAGAGTTGATTTGCCTCAGAATTGTTTCTTGCCGTCGGGTTTGCGAAACATACATAGAATGCTCAGTATGTCTACGGATCGTTCGATGTATGTTCCGTCCATGCGACGGAACAATCAGTTGTGGGCAAATCAATTCTGTAGTCGATCTCCTACTCGAACTCTCCAGCGGACCTGCCGGGTCGAAGGCCAGATGCGGTCAGGAACCTTTGCTTGGCGTGTCGCGCTGCCCGGTCTGGCCCACCGCGCTCTGGTGCGACACGCTTGACCACGTGCCAGCCTCCAGGCACGAGCGCTTTAGGCCCTGTTTTTTGAGGGGCCTGTTTTCCACCACCACCACCATAAGTTGGATGGGGGGAAAGGAGGAGGACGAGGAAGAGGACGAAGAGTAGGAGGAGGAGGAGGAGGAGGAGGAGGAGGAGGAGGAGGAGGAGGAGGAGGAGGAGGAGGATCCCTCCCTGACCCCGCCGATCTGCGTGAGGGGTACCAGCGAATTTCACAAATGTGGCAAATCCCAAGTGTTTTTGCACCCTGACCCCGCCGATCTGCGTGAGGGGTGCCACCGAATGTAAGAAATGTTGCGAATCCCGTGTGTTTTTGGACCCTGACCCCGCCGATCTGCGTGAGGGGTGCCAGCGAATTTCAGACATGTGGCAAATCCAATGTGTTTTTCGACCCTGACCCCGCCGATCTGCGTGAGGGGTGCCACCGAATTTCAGAGATGTGGCAAATCCTTTGTGTTTTTGGACCCTGACCCCGCCGATCTGCGTGATGTGTGTCAATTTTTACCCACCCCATCAATTCTGACAACAAGCTCAGGGCGTTGTAAAAATGTCCGTTTTGGGCCTCCCCCCCTCGCGCGGTCCATCAACAAGGAACAGTAAGCAGCAAACAAGGAACAGTAAGCAGCAAGAAACAGAACTGTAACAGTGGAAACTGGAAGCTGCAACTGGTACAGGAAACTGCGAACCTTAGGCCTACAGCCTGGTGGCCCCACAAGAGGGGCCGGCGGATATGTATGAGGTATGCATGCATGCATGGATGGACGTCTCTCTGTCTGTCTGTCTGTCTGTCTGTCTGTCTGTCTGTCTGTCTGTAGGTAGGTAGGTAGGTAGGTAGGTAGGTAGGTATGCATGCATGTATGTATGCATGTATGTATGTATGTATGTATGTATGTATGTATGTATGTATGTATGTATGTATGTATTGATGCATGCATGCATGCATGTATGTATGTATGCATGCATGCATGCATCCACTTTTCCATAACAGTCTTCCGTTCCAGGTGTCTAACAGCAGGCAAACATTGTGCCCACAGAGCGGCTCCCCGTTGAGTTACCTGTTGCGTTTGAGATCCATGCGATGATGCACACCAGGTCCAGAAAGTGTGGCAGGCGCCCGCGATTCTCACCGCATTTCTCGCCGTGAGAATCGCGTCGTGAAAAATAAGGACGGAGGTTTTTCACCGTTTTCAGCTTCTGGGGAACCTCACCGGGCCCCAGGACCGTCAACAAAACCATTCAGGATGAAAAACCAGCCCTGGGGAAGGGACCGCGTATTGAAAAAATCCGGACCTCGCATGTCGAATAGTTCTGAGTCCCTGAGGTCCAGGAAGTGTGGCGAGGGAGCAGGATTCTCACGATTCCGCGTCTCCCAGGTCCAGATGGATGTGGCAGGGGCATCGATTGCCACCCTACGGACCTTGCTGGATCTTCGTGTCCAGAAAGTCTGGCAGGCTTCCAGACCTCCTAGAAGGTGTGGCAGTGGCCACGGGTTCTTTTTGCTTCAATTCCCCAGGTCCAAAAAGTGTGGCAGGCCCATCGCCTCCGTACAAGCGAATCACAAAACAACTGCGTACAACATAAATTTTCGAAGAGACGGGCGGATTTCTCGGTTCGGCGCGACATCCCACTGGCGGCGTCTCTGGCGCCGCCCCTGGCGCGCTCCGCGCACCAGGGAGGCGGGCACAGCGCCGATCTAAGACATCCTCGCGGAGATCCGAATGTTTATGTTGATGTCGCTTCTTCTTTCTGTATCATCGCCATCTCGGAAGCCCAGGTCTCCCGCGTCCTGCGTGTAGGCAGGGGCACAGGATCCTCACCATTTCAGGTCCCCCGAGTTTCACATCTCCATTCGAATCCACACCCAAATTATCGGACGTTTGGCGAGATCCACACTGGAACCTGGCATCCTTTTATCAGGGTGCTTTGCTGGTCGTTTTTTGGGTGGGTGGTTTGAGGGTGGGTGGTTGTGGAAGTGGTGGTGGCTCGGCCAGTGTCTGTCTGATGGCAGATTTGCACGAGACGTTGGCGGTGGCCCGCAAAAGAAGCGGAGAGAGCGAGGATGAGGCACTTGTAGATGAGGAGGAGGAGGAGCAGAAAGGGGATGAACGGGGGATGATGGTGGTGATGGCGATGATGATAACGATGGCGAGGATGATCGCGATGATGCTGCTGCTGCTGCCGCTGCCGCTGCTGATGATGACGAACAGGTTAGAGGATAAGTGTGAGGAAGATGAGGAGGACCGGGAGGAGGATTGTGAGGAGAAACGGGGGAAGAGGAGCAGGACGAGGAGGAGGAGGACATGGAGGACGAGGAGGGATGATGACGACGGGGAGGAGGATGATGAGAAGGCCGTGGAGGAGGAGGCAAAGGAGAAGGAGGCAGACTATGATTATGCTGATGAGGATGATGATAATGATGCTGCTGCTGGTGATGATGATAGTGATGGTGATTGTGATGTTTGTGACGATGCAACTGATGATGATGATGATGATGATGATGATGATGATGATGATGATGTTGGTGTTACTGCTGCTGCTAATCTTGATGATGTTGATGATACTGACGATGATTACGATGATGCTGATGATGATAGAGGTGGTGGTGATGGTGATGACAATGCCGCTGATGATGCTTATGCTGATGCTGATGATGGTAATGGCGATGCTGATGATGGTGGTTGTGGTGGTGCCACTTACTATGATGACGACGATTCTGCTGGTGAGAACGGATGATGGTGATGAGGATAGATGGTGGTGATGGTGATGATGATGATGATCATGGGTGATGATGCCGCTGCTGCTGCCGATGATGACGACGTATCAAGATGGGGATGACAATTATGACGATGAGGATGATGAGGGTGGATGCTGACGAGGATGAGTGATGATGACGATGCTTATGTTTTGGATGTTGATGATGGCTAATGATAAAGAATCTGGTGGTGATGGATGATGACGGATGCTTGTGATGGTGATGATTGATGGTAATGCTGCTGATGATGCTGGTGATGATGCGGTTGTTGAGGACGGATGGCGATGCTACTGATCAGGATGCATTGTGATGATGATGTTGGGTGGTAGATGATGGTGGTGATGATGTTGAGGATCGATGATGCTGGTGATGAGGATGTATGCTGGTGTGGATGTTGAGTAACGATGGTAATGAGGATGACATGGTTGTGTGATGATGATGACGATGGTGATGGGTGATGCTGACGATAATGATGATGACGGTGGTGATGATGGTAGTACTGGTGATGATGATGCTGACGCTGCTGCTGATGATGATGATGGTGATGCGGTGGTGATGAGGGTTGATGGTGATGAGGATGATGTCTGATTGTGATGATGATGACGAGGACGGACGATGAGGATGGTGACGGTGATGATTGTGGTGATTGTGATGAAGATGTATGGTGATGATGGTGAGAGTGATGAGGATGGATGGTGATTCTGATGGTGATGGTTATGATCGTGATGATATTGCTCATGCTTTTTGGCGATGATAAGGATGATGCTGATGATGCTGTTGATGATGCTGCTGACAATGGTGATGCTGCAGATAACGATACTGATGACTATGGTGACGGGACTGCTGCTTTTGATGTCGCTGATCAGGGTGTATGCTGATGAGGCTGATGACGATGACGGGTGACGATCATGTTGACGACGACGATGATGCTGATGAGGATGATGATGAAGATGATTGATGGCGATGCGGAGGATGTATGACCGTGACGCTGATGATAATGAATGGTGGGGGCGGATGGTGTTGGTGGTTGCTGGTGATGCTGAGGCGGATGTTCTTCAGGATGATAAGGGTGTATGATGATAATCGGTGGATTTTGATGATGCAGGTGGTGATTATGATGGGGATAATGGGGATGGACAGTGATGATGACGATGATGATGAGGATGGGCGATGGTGATGAGGTGGACGATAACAACGACGATCACAGCTGATGATGATGATGCTGGTAACGATGATGAGGACGATGACGATGGAAATGCCCCCTATTGATGATGATGACGATGTTGATGATGACGATGATGATGCTGCTGATGATGATGATGATGATGATGATTACCATGATGTGGAGGATGATGAAGTATGGCAGTGCTGGCGAGGATATATACTGGCGCTGATGAGTATGATGATCACCAGGCTGGATGCTGCTGCTGATCATGATGATAAGGACGGGTGATGGTGGCGAGGATTGATGGTGATCATGATGAGGCTGAATGACGAGAATGCTGATGCTGATGCTGATGATGATGGGAATGAGGATGATGGATGGGTGGTGGTGATGGATGATGGTGGCGCTTGGGATGATGATGTTGCTGATTGTTGATGGTGATGAGGGTGATTAGGATTTAATTCTTTACGCTTCGCGTATCCCCACCAGCCCATCTCACAGCAGCAACTCTTGCGAAGCATGCCGACAGTCGTGTTTTTCAGGCGTGTGTCCGCTTGGCCCCGCATATCTCCCCTGTTCCTCCTTCCTCCCGCCTCCTTGTACATCCTCCTTGTGGGGGGAGCGGGAGAAGGACGAGGCGGAGGAGGAGGGAGAGAAAGCGCTCCTCGTGGTTTGAGTCGTTTGGGGTTTCTCGTCCTGGTGTGAGTCGTTCGGGCCCTTCTTCCTGGTGTGAGTCGTTCGGGCTCTTCGTGGTGTGAGTCGTTCGGGCTCTTCGTCCTGGTGTGAGTCGTTCGGGCTTCTCGTGGTGTGAGTTGTTCGGGCCCCTCGTCCTGGTGTGAGTCGTTCGGGCCCCTCCTCCTGGTGTGACTCGTTCGGGCTCCTCGTGGTGTGAGTCGTTCGGGGCCCGCGTCGTGGTGTGAGTCGTTCGGGCTCCTCGTGGTGTGAGTCGTTCGGGCGCCTCGTCCTGGTGTGAGTCGTTCGGGCCCCTCCTTGTGGTGTGAGTCGTTCGGGCTCTTCGTGGTGTGAGTCGTTCGGGCCCCTCGTCCTGGTGTGAGTCGTTCGGGCTCCTCGTGGGGCCTCTTGGGGGCCTCTTGGAGCCTCTTGGGGCCTCTTGGGGGCCTCTTGGGGGCCTCTTGGGGGCCTCTTGGGGGCCTCTTGGGGCCTCTTGGGGCCTCTTGGGGCTCTTGGGGGCCTCTTGGGGGCCTCTTGGGGCCTCTTGGGGGCCTCTTGGGGGCCTCTTGGAGGCCTCTTGGGAGCCTCCTGGGGGCCTCTTGGGGCCTCTTGGGGCCTCTGCGACCTCCTCAGAAGCGCAAATGAGCGCTGCCCCCTGAGAAGGACAAAATGAGCCCAAAACCATCGTAAAATCAATGATTTTGCTATGAAGGAAGATGAGCGCGGCCCCCTCGGGAGGCCACAATGGGGCCAAAACCCTCGTAAAAGCAAGGGTTTTGGCTTCACAGAAGAGGAGGGGGCTACAAGAGCGCCCCCCCCGTCGGGGCCAGAATCCTCGTGAGCGTCGTCGTTTTTTGGCCCTCCCAGGCGTCGAAAAAGACCCCCCTGACCACCCGCGGGACTCCCTGTCCAGGCCCAGGGGGAGGGGGTAGGGGGAGGGGTAAACCCCTCCCCGAAGGGGAAGAAGGGGGGTTGGGGGGTTGAGGACAGAGGGGGCTCTCTAAACCACTCACGCCCAAAGGGCTTGTGGGACTGGGTGGCGATGATCATGATGATGCGGCGGATGGATGTTGATACTGATGGGATGGGGGGGGGGGTATGACGATGATGCTGGTGAGGCAGTCGTGGTAGTCAGGATGTACGGTCGTGATGGGTGATGGTGGTGAGGATGTGTGAACATGAATATGGGAATGACGAGGACGGATGGTATGACGATGATTATACTGTGACTGGACGTTGATGATGTTGATGATGCTACTGATGAAGGGGTGATAATGGTGATGATGATGATGATGATGATGATGATGATGATGATGGCGATGATGATGACGACGAGGATGGGTGATGATGATAATGATGACGACGATGATTATCATGATGATAGTCATACTGATGATGCTGAGAATGCTGAGGATGGATGGTGCTTATGATGAGGCTGGTGACAAGGATGAAGATGTGGATGTACTCTGATGCTGCGGACGATGCATGCTGATACTGATGATGACGATAATGCTGCTGATGATGATGATGATGGGGTTGGATGATGATGAAGAGGATGATGATGATGGGTGCTGATGGTGGTCAGGATTCGCATTGATGATGCTGTTGGCCATGATGCCGCTGAGGATGTACGGGTGAAGATGACGATGGATGATTGCGATGGTGATGATGATGATGATGATGATGATGGTGGTGATTCTGACGAAGATGATGGGGGCGTATGGCTGTGATGTGGATGATGATGAGTATGAATGTTAGTGATAATGCTGATGGGGATGGATGGTGGAGATGATGCTGATTATGACAATGATGATGGTGCTGCAGATGATGATGATGATGATGATGATGATGATGATGATGATGATGATGATGATGATGATGCTGACGATGCTGATGATGATGATGCTGATGATGATGATGATGATGATGATGGATGATGGTGATGCCGATGATGATGGATGGGTGGTGATGATGTCGATTGGTGATGGCGATGATGATGATGATGGTGATGCTGCAGTCGAGGATGTGGTACGATGGTCATGATGCTGGTGATACTGAGGATGACGAGGACGGATAATGATGATGGTGATGATGATGATGATGACGATGATGATGATCAGGATGATGATGACGAGGAGGAGGATGAATATGATGATGATGATTCTGACCATGTCGATGATTAAGGCTTGTTATTTGGATGGTGATGAGGATGATGCCGTGCGGTGGTGAAGAGGATTCTGATGATGCTGGCGATGATGATGATGATGATGATGATGCTGATGATGATGATACTGATGATACTGATGATGATGATGATGATGATGATGATGATGATGATGATGATGATATGATGATAATGATGATGACGGTGGTGATGATGGGAAGTGTGTACATGGATGGTGATGATTGCGGAAGATTATGAGGACGTTGGTGAATGATGGCGGTGATGATGGCACTGCTTGGTGATGATGGTGCTGACAATGGGTGGTGGTGCTGGGCATGATATGAGGAGGGGTAATGGTGGTGATGATGACGATGCTGATGGTGATTATGCTGTTGATTGGTGTATGAATGATGGTGATACTCATGATGAAGATGATGATGATGGGACTGGCAGATTCGGGACGGCTGAGGATGATGGTGATAATGATGATGATGATGATGATGATGATGATGATGATGATGACGATGATGATGTTGTTGTTGTTGCGGGTTGACGGTGCTGACGATGAGGCTGATGATGAGTTTGGTAATGATGGGAAGATGCTGATGATGCGGATGATGCTCATGTTGATGATACTGGTGATGATGATGTTGGCTTCGATGATGATGATGGTGATCGGTGATGATGACGCTGGTGAAGACATCGCTGATGCTTGATAATGCTGGCGATAAGGATTGACGGACGTGATGGGGTAGAAGATGGTAGTGATGTAGATGGTGGTGATGGTGATGATCATGCTGATGATGATGCTAACGGTGATGATGATGCTGAGGACGATGTGTATGATGAGGATGATGAGGATGTGTGATGCTATCGATGGGGATGGATGTTTACGCTGCTGTTGATGATGATGGGGAGGACGGATGGAAATGATGATGCTGCTGAGGATAGATGGTTATGGTGGTGATGATGTTGAGGATGATGATGATGTGCGGTTACGATGTTGCTGCGTATGATGATGATTATGACGGTATGATTCGTATGATGGTTATGATGATTATGGCGGTTATGATGGTGATGGTTATGTTGATGCGTATGATGATGATGACGATGGTGGGTGATGGGGATTAGGAGGAGTGGTGATGGTTGACGATGGTGGTGATGCCGATCATGCTGCCGATGAGGATCGATGATGCGGATGAGGATTTGTCATGTTGGTAATTAGTAAGGTGATGCTGAGGATGATGATGATTATCATGATGCTGGCGATGCAGATAGATGCTGGTAATGCAGACGTATGGAGATTATGCTGGTGATGAGGGATTGTGACGGTGATGCTGCTGATGCTGCTGCTGCTGATGATGATGATGAAGATGGATAGTGACGATGATGGTGCTTATTGGGGTGCATGGTGGGGATGGTTAATGGTGATGGTGGGTGACGATGATTTTCATGATGATCATGGTGGGGGTAATGATGGATGATTGCGATGGTTTCTGATGATGGTGACGATGGTAATGGCTGGTGATGAGGGTTGAGATGGATGGTGACGATGGTAATGAGGATGATGCTGATGGGTGGTGAAGATGATGACGATGGTGACGCGGATGGGTGATGCAACTGATGGGGATGTCTGGTGATGGATGGAGGATGGATAGGTGTGTGTGATGATGACGTTTGTGATGATGGTGGATGGTTGATTGTGGTGATGATGATGATGATGAGGATGATGGGGATGGTTGGTGGGAATGAATGATGATGATTCTGATGATGAGGATGGATGGTGATGATGTCGATCGTGATCATGATGATTCTGACGATGAAGATGGTTTATGGATGATTGTGATGATGATGGAGGTCGATGGTTGTCATGAGGATGGATGATGGTGTTGCTGATGATGGGGTTGGATGGGGGTGATGGTGAGGATGGTGATGCTGCGAATGGATGATGTTGATTGCGATGATAGTCAAGATGATGAGGATGGACGGTGAGGATGATAGTCAGGATGAGGAGGCATGGGTGATGATTGTCATGAAGATGGGTTATGATGGGAGACGTGGGGGTGGTGGGGATTGATGATGGCGATGAGGATGGCTGATGATGATGATGATGCTAAGGATGCGGTTGGTGATGATGATGGTGACGATGGTGGGGATGGCTGATGATGATGGCCATGATGGTCATGGTGACGATACTGATGATGATGATGATGATGATGATGATGATGATGATGATGATGATGATGATAAGGATGATGATGAGGATGGTGATGCTACTGCTGAGGATTGTTGATGATGGTGAGGATTGATAGCGTTGATGATGATGATGATGCAGGACAGTGATGATGATACTGATGATTATGATATGAGGTAAGGATGATCTGGACGATAATGTTGAGGTTGATCAGGATGATGGTGATGATGATTCTGATGATGTGTGATGATTATTTCGCCGGGTACCATGATGTCGATGATTAGGAAGACGGTTACTGATGATGGCGGTAATGATGGATGGTGATGATGAGGATGAGTGGTGATGGCTGATGAGGACGGATG
>CAUYUJ010015259.1:105000-115000 GCA_963575745.1 Prorocentrum cordatum
GAGGATGATGATGATGATGTTGATGATTATGAGCAGGACGCGGAGGGAGAGGAGGAATAGGAGGATGAGAAGGATGAGGATGGGAGGGGAAGGATCAATGCGGGGGATTAGGAGCAGGACAGAGAGGAGGATGAAAATGAGGATCTCTGCCTTTGCCATCGTCGCCCAACACCGTCGTAGTCGTCCGTCGTCCGCCGTCGCCGTCGCCGTCGCCGCCGCCGTCGCCGCCGCCGTCGCCGTCGCCGTCGCCGTCACCGTCGCCCTCGCCTTCGCCGTCGTCGACGTCGTCGGCGGCATCGTCGTCGTCGCCGTCGCCGTCGTCGCCGTCGTTTGTCGTTTGTCGTCCGTCGTCCGTCGTCGTCGTCGTCGTCGTCGTCGTCGTCGTCGTCGTCGCCGTCGCCGTCGTCGCCGTCGTTTGTCGTTTGTCGTCCGTCGTCCGTCGTCGTCGTCGTCGTCGTCGTCGTCGTCGTCGTCGTCGTCGTCGTCGTCGTCGTCGTCGTCGTCGTCGTCGTCGTCGTCGTCGTCGTCGTCGTCGTCGTCGTCGTCGTCGTCGTCCGTCGTCCGTCGTCGTCGTCGTCGTCGTCGTCGTCGTCGTCGTCGTCGTCGTCGTCGTCGTCGTCGTCGTCGTCGTCGTCGTCGTCCGTCGCCCGTCGCCCGTTGCCCGTTGCCCGTCGTCGCCGTCCGCCGCCGTCGTCCCACGCCCGACGTCGCCGCACGGCGAGGCTGATGCTGCTGCACAAGCCTCCAGGGCCTCTTGGGAGTGCTCTCGGAGGTGCTTGGGGCCTTCTGAAGCACATCTTCGGCGTCGCAGAGCGGGCTAGCCTCCTGGCTCCAGCGGGAGGCTGTCCGTTGGACCTTCGCACCTGCACGTTGTCTGAGCCCCCAAGATCGCCCAAGAGGCCCCCAAAAGGGCCCCATGACGGCCCAAGCGGCCTCCAAGACGGCCCCAAGAGGGCCCCATGACGGCCCAAGAGGCCTCCAACACGCCCAAGATGGCCTCCAAGACGCCCAAGATGGCCTCCAAGACGGCCCCGAAGCGCCCCAACAGTGTCTGAGCCTCTCGGGTCGGGGACCGAAGCTCGGGCCGCGGTGTTCTGCCCCTCGCCTTCGTGGCGCCCCCGGTGAGGGGGGAGAGGGGCGCCCTCGGGCCCCCCGGGGGCCCCGGCGGGGAGGAGGCGGCCCGCCCAGGGAGCCGACGCTCCCCAACACTGGGGCGGCGGCACTAAGGCCGCCGCGCGGGGCCTCGCCGCCGGGCCGGCCCCGGGGGGCCACAGAGGTCCGCGGCGCTCCGGAAAGATCGGTGCGGCGGGCGTTTCGTTATAGTTTCAGCCTCCTCCTCCTCCTCCTCCTCCTCCTCCTCCTCCTCCTCCTCCTCCTCCTCCTCCTCTCCTCCTCCTCCTCCTCATCATCATCATCATCATCATCATCATCATCATCATCATCATCATCATCATCCCCCCTTCCCCCCCTCCACCCTTCCCCCTTCCTGCTGGTCATTCTCCTCCGGGGGCCCTCGACGGGCCTCGGGAGCGTCAACAAAAATGATCCGGGGCGGAGGGCCGGCCCCGGGGAGAGGTGGCCCAGACTTCCTTGGGCGCGCACGCAAGAGAAGTGGCAGCGGCCAGATGTCTCGGGCGTCGACGCACGACTCGGGACGAGAAGCCAGTCCTGGGGGAAGGGGTCTGGACCTCTGGGGCCCGCGCCTCGCAAGAATCGGACCCAGACATGCGACGTCCGGATTTTTTTCAGGACGGCGTCCCTGGAAGTCCCGACCCTTTCCCCGGTACCGTTTTTTCGCCCCGAGTCGTTTTTTGGCTGTCCCGATTCAGCTACTATATATATATATATATATGTGTATCATATATGTATATTTTATTTTATACACAATAAAACATAGTTGTTACTTTTGTTTAAAAAACTGTATACTATATACAAAACCACGCGAGTATGTCTGGGGAGCGGCCAGATGTCTTGGGGGCTCGTGCCCCCCCCCCTGGGGGGGGGGGGGGACCCGGCGCGGAAGAGGTGGCCCGCGGCCAGGCGCCCGCCCTCCCCCACCCCGTCCCTCCGAGGGGCGAGGGTCTGGAGTTCCGCGGGCCCGCGCCTGGAGTCGTCGTCGGGCGGCAGGGGGGGAGGGAGTGGAGGGGGGGAGGGGGGGGAGGGAGGGGGAGGGGAGGGAGGGTTGGAGGGGAGGGAGGGGGGGGGGGAGGGAGGGAGGGAGGGAGGGGGAGGGAGGGAGGGAGGGAGGGTCGGGGGCCGCGACCCAAAGATCAGACGCTTCAGCAAACCTTGGAGCAGCGGGTTTTTGCCAGTTCTCGGCCTCTGGGGGCCATCGCTGGGCCTCGGGAGCGTCAAAAAACGACTCTGGACGAAAAGCTGGCCTCGGGGAAGGGGTCCGGACCTCCGGGACCCACGCATTGAACAAATTGGAGCGGCCGGATGTCTGGGGAGGAGGGGGGCGAGTGAGAGTTCGGCGGTGAGCGCCAGTGGGGAATGCAGAGGGGGCGGGCCTTCCCAGAAGGTTCGGAGGGCTTCTGAGCAGCCCCGCCGCCTTCTGAGAAGGCCTGCCCACGCTCGCTCCCCCCGCAGGCGCGCCGCGGAAGAGTGGTGTGTGTGTGTGTGTGTGTGTGGGTATCGTGGCCGGTCCAGAGAAGTCTCCCAGATTTCGCGGTGCCCCCCCCTCTTCTTTCAGCGCGCCCCCTGCCCCCCCCCCCTCGTCCGCGCGGGCGCGCGGGTGCCTCGTGCCATGATGCGCGGGCCCCTCTCTTCCTGGCCCCTCTCTTCCTAGCCCCTCTTCCTAGCCCCTTTCTTCCTAGCCCATCTTCCGAGCCCCTCTCTTCCCAGCCCCTCTCCTCGGGTGCCTCGTGCCATGATGCGCGAGCCCCTCTCTACAATTACACAATATGAATACTACTCTCCCACTTCCCCTGATGGCGTCCGGAAGATGTTCGGCACCCCCCCGCGTACTGTTTTTTTACACACAGGATTCCCCGGAGTTGGGTTTTCGCTTGTGTTTTTTTCTAAAATGCTGCTCTCGCTGAGGCGCCAGCCTCATTTTCGGGCCCCGCTCGTTCCGAATCGTGCTCCCGCTGCAGCGCTGGCCTCATTTCCGTGCTTCCGCTCGTTCCGAATCGTGCTCCCGCTGCAGCGCTGGCCTCATTTCCGCGCTTCCGCTCGTTTCGACTCGTGCTCCCGCTGCAGCGCTGGCGTCATTTCCCGTGCCATGCCACGGCATGCAATGCAATGCTAGGTTGATACTACGCTTTGCGGTGCTCTTCTACGCCATGCCATGCCGTGCTCTACAATGCATCGCGTACCCTTTCGGGATCATTGCCCTGCTCGACATCCGACTGTGCGAGTAGAGAGGGGATCTGCGCCATGGTAAGGGATGGGAGGGAGGGGTAGGATGTCAGATATGACGCGAGCGCACCTAGCTTGTCCCAGCCCCTCTCCTAGCCCCTCTCTTCCTGGCCCCTCTCCTCGGCGCGCCTTTGAAAGGGGGGGTGTACCCGGGAAGGGGGGATCACGACAGCCGCTGCAGCGGGCAGGTTTTGGGCCCTGCAGCCTGGCGCCTCCAGCGCCCGCAGGCGCCGGGAAAGCCCGTGGCGCGAGCTGATCCGCGCTAGCCTTGAGGCGGGCATGTCCCTCTACAGGAGGAAGGTTCAGTAGTAGCCGAAAGATAGTAGGGGGGCGATTCTTCAATTCTTTCTCCATTATGTTTGAATATTTTTGACTCTTTCTCATTTTTTCTGTTGGTTCTTTTCCCCAAATCGGCCTGTAGGAGGACATGCCCGACCTAGCGCTAGCCCTCTTTGCTGACCCCCCCTTTCGTCCGGCCTGGTCGTGGCAGACGTCATCCTCCCCCGTCACCTCGCCCTCGCTTTGCTGCCTCTCCCTCCCCCCCTGGGATGCGGCGTCAGGACCCCCTGGGCGTCCACCAGGCTGTCGACAAGCGGCCCTGGCGACAAGGAGCGGACCTCTTCGCTCCCTGTGCTCCTCCTCTACGGGTGAATCTATTCAATATTGAGTACTGCTCCTTTCTCCCCACGACACGGCCCCACCGGGTACCACGCCTCACGCATTCAGTAATCTAACACGCAGCGCCTCAACATCTGACAACTTGCATGCGCTCTCTCGGTCGGAGCATCTTCGGTCCTTCAAACTGTTGGAGGAGGAGGAGGAGGAGGAGGGGGAGGAGGAGGAGGAGGAGGAGGAGGAGGAGCCCCTCTCCCTTCATCGCTGGTTACATTTCAGGACGGGGCTTTCGCTCCAGGCGCTGGCCACGCTGCCGGATTCGAAACTCCTTCCTCGTCGTTGCCGTCCTCCTCCTGCCCCCTCCTCCGACTCCCTGGTCTGCAGGCTTATCCGAGTCCTGCACCCCCCCGGCAGTACCGTCCGCGGTGACGGTCTTTCCAGGACACCCGAGTTCCGAGTTCCGGGTTCCTCCGACTGCCCTGCTCCTCATGCTCTTCCTGCTCTTCATGGCATCCTGCTTCTGCTCCTCCTCCTCCTCCTCCTCCTCCTCCTCCTCCTCCTCCTCCTCCTCCTCCTCCTCCCCCTCGTCCAGCTCCTCCCCCCCCTCCTCCGCCTCCTCCTCCTCCGCCTCCTCCTCCCCTCCTCTCCTCCTCCTCCTCCTCCTCCTCCTCCTCCCCTCCTCCTCCTCCTCCTCCTCCTCCTCCTCCTCCTCCCCTCCTCCGTCCTGAAATGTAACCAGCGATGAAGGGAGAGGGCCCTCCTCTCCTCCTCCTCCTCCTCCTCCTCCTCCTCCTCCTCCTCCTCCTCCTCCTCCTCCTCCTCCTCCTCCTCCTCCTCCTCCTCCTCCTCCTCCTCCTCCTCCTCCTCCTCCTCCTCCCTCCTCCTCATTCCTCCTCCTCCTCCTCCTCCTCCTCCTCCTCCTCTATCCTCCTCCCTCCATAGAATCCAACTATAAATCTGGATGCGGCACCGGGATCTGCACCTGACGGCGCCGACGGTGCAGGCAGGCCGCCCAGGGCAGGTATGATAGGGGACGTCGTCGTCGTCGTCGTCGTCGTCGTCGTCGTCGTCGTCGTCGTCGTCGTCGTCGTGGTACGCTGGCCTCCTCCTCCTCCTCCCTCCTCTTCCTCCTCCTTCTCCTCATCCAATGCACAGGAGCCACATGCCGATTGCGCCGCAAACGACAGGTCCAATCCAATCCTGCAAGCACCACTTGGTGATCAAGGTATCGTCGGTCACCCCAGTCGGCGGAGCAGGAAAAGATTCAACGCCCTGGGGGAGGATGATGAGGAAGAGGAGGAGGGGGAGGAGGAGGAGGAGGAGGAGGAGGAGGAGAAGGAGGAGGAGGAGGAGGAGGAGGAGGAGGAGGAGGAGGAGGAGGAGGAGGAGGACGGGGATCCAGGGGCGTTCTCATCGCTTGCCTGTTCTTGGAAGTGCGATGGCGGACGGCTTCTCGGCTGCCGGCGCGGAGGTGCCCCGGCATCCAGAGGCGACGCGCACGAGGTACTGCACGATCGAACACATGGCCCTCCTGGTCAGAATCAGGACCCTTCAGACCCACATCGAGACCTTGAGTGCGGAGGGCCTGGAGTTGGCCCTGCCAGGCCGCAGACGTGAGAAGACAGCTGCCTGCTGGTCTATGTCTGTGTTGTGCTCCAGTCTCAGCATCAGTGTAGCGATATGGATCGTCCTGGGAACAGTACGTGCAAGCGGTGGACCACGAAAGCCAACCGAACCGCCTGGCTCAGCGCACCGTGCTTCGATTTAGCCAATGTTACGCTTTTTGTTTTGAGCCATCCCCTAGGAGGCGGGTACACATACCAGGGGGTTCCGCAAGCGGAAGCATTTGTTTGATATTTCGCGTCTTGGCTTTGTAGTTCCAGCGGGTTTCATGCAGCACAGCAGGTGTTTCATTTATCCCAAGAGTGCCCTATGCAAGTTGTAGGTGATCGCTGCTAATCGGATTTCTCGTGACCTCTGGCTTAAGGTTTACAGCAAACGCGCACTTGCCCAGCAACATACATGATTCTTGGTTTCGTCCTGGGCAGAGCTCTAGAACTCCCCCCTCTTCTTCTCCTCTTCCTCCTCCTCCTCCTCCTCGTCATCTCTTCCTATCCCTCTCCTCCTTTTCCTGCTCCTCCTCCTCTTCCCCCTACTCTTCCTTCTCCCCCTCCTCCTCCTCCTCCTCCTCCTCCCTTCTCCTTCTCCCCCGCTCCTCCTCCTCCTCCTCCTCCTCCTCCTCCTCCTCTTCCTCATCTTCTCTCTCTCGCTCTCTTTGTTTCCCTCTGCCTCTCCCTCTCCTTCCCTCTCCCTCTTCCTCTCTCCCTCTCTCTCTCTCTCTCCTCTTCCTCGTCCTCCTCCTCCTCCTCCTCCTCCTGTTCCTCCTCCTCCTCCTGTTCCTCCGCCTCCTCCTCCTGCTCCCCCTCCTACTCCAACGGTCGGTTGTCAGGGAAGGGTGGGTGCGGGAAGGATTTTCCCGTTGTTGCCATTCTGGCTCAAAGTGCCTTCCCGCGCCAGGTATAAGATTTGTTTCGCACCGCTAGGCACGTCGCGATTGCAGTTTCCATATCTCGTCTCCCGCCTTGCATGTTTAGTTGGTAGTGACGCTCGTTGCTCCGTGATCCACAGCCGCCATGGCCCGCTAGGCTCTCCTCGCAGGACGGCGCGCCCCGCGCCCCGCCCTCCCCCTAGGCACTTTCGAATACTGTCGAGATGCTCGGGGGCCCCTCTTCGTCACAGCACTCGCCTGTGAGTGCCGCCGTCAGCGTCAGACCGTCGAGCGATCCGACTTCCACGCTCGCGGTGTCGGCCCATGGCCCCGAACTGTCCGCAGCTGTATTGCGGAAACCCAGGGAGGAAGAGACAAAGGACGCACCGCCCTCATTGCATCCGCATGTGGGTGTAGCCGACTACGTCAAGCAGTCGTTCGATCTGACGCTCACATCGTCGTCGTCGGCAAAGCGTCCCAAGTTCTTTGCAACTGTGTTGTGGCAGCGTGGGGAGGCGCGTGCAGGCAGAGCGGGAATGCAGAGGAGGGTCGGGCAACTACGTTGCCATCCTTCTGGGGGGCCGTTGCACAAGCTTGGGGTTACTCGTTATCGGTTCTCCTGGACATGGCCCTCAATGTTGCCTACGCGTCCTCTGTTTCGTGGCATGCCTGGATCCTTATGCGTACTCCTCTTGACAAGCGTACACTTGGCAGTGCGCAGTGCACTGACAATACCACGCACGACGAGTTCTCCCGCCACTGTATGGTGGGGGTGCTCCGAATGCAGTCCGCGCGCCAACCGCACGACGGAAATGAAGACCCAATATGCTGATGAGGAGGAACGCGCCAGGGACATATACCCACGACGGCTTCGAGGATCACTGCCAGAACACCGCCGATGGTGGGTGCCAGGACTGTCGCGCCTCCTCGACGCGTGGATGGGGGCTCCAGCTTCACTCTGGATGGAAGGCCATCTTGGTGGGCATGGTCGCTGCCACCAGCTGCGTCGCCTGTGTGGACACGGGTGGTGGCGGCAGCGGCAACATGCAACGCCTCCGCACTTGGGAGGCCGAGCGGCAAGCTCGCTTGCCTTTCTAACGCTGGGTGCGGGAGGGAATAATCTGGTCAGTGGCGAGCTCAGACCTCAACGAGTTTCGCCGAGCGGCCTTCGCTTCGTCTCGCTTGACCGGCATGGCTCGCGAGTGCGTGGGCGAATGGACGCTGGCTGTCTTCATCCAAGGTGGTCATACTAACGGCAACCCAGTGCCGCCTATCGCCTGGCCGAGCGGTGGGGCCAGCTTGGAGAGGAGGGGCGCGCGCAGGCGGTGTGTGCCTTGATGGGCGTCAGCCGCTTGCCGCAGGAGCGCATCGACAACTTTCTCACCAGGTTCGATATCTTCCGCAGCAGGGCGCAGCAGTCCGGTCAATTCATGATCGGCTACGAGGGCTTCAGCTACCTCCTGTTGCGCGCGGTGGGCGTGTCGAACATCCAGCTCGCCATGATCCTGCAGCACTACAACATGGCCTACCCGACGGAGGCGCCACAGCTGGCGCACATGATGGGCCAGTTGCGCAGATTTGCACATGTGATCGAAGGCTCGCCGGGCAATCTGACCTCGGCCGTGCATTCGTCCCACTAGATTGATCTGGGATGGTATGGGCCTTTCAGCCCTTGGAGCGGCGCTGAGTCCGCCCGCAGCACCAGCCGTGGCCAACGAAGGCGCGGCAAACCCCCAGGCGGCATATCCAGCACCGGGCTTCGATTGGCGCCGACTCCGACACCGTCGGTCGCTCGGCGAAGAAATCGCTGCTGGCGACCCCGGACTGCGCGAAGTTCCTATGGAACCGCGCGGGGCGCATTTCTTTTGGGCCTGCGGGCGCGCCACGTCCCGATGGCGCCGCTTCCGTGGCGACAGGCCCACGCGCCGTGTGCGTAGGGTATCAAACGACAGGGCACAGGCCACGGAAAAGTCTACCGCGCTTTCCTGATCGACTTGTCCGACAACGACCTCTGCGAACCCTTCGCTGGTTTCGGGAAGGGCAGGGGTAAGGGAAAGGGCAGGCATCGGACCAGTGGATTGGGATTCAGCCGACAAGGCAACCCACTGGGTCCAGACGGGACACGTTCCAAGTGCCGCGAGTGTGGCTTACCTCGTGCGCGACAGTCCCCGTGTGCGCAGGCAAGGGCGCGCCCCCTTCCTCGACGCCCCAGCTTCAGCAACGCCACCATCGACGCCAGGATCCTCACCACCACCACTTACGCACCTGGCCCTTTGGTTCGTCCCACGAGCCTGCTAGGTGAATAACTTCCCCGAGGTATGATTTTGTTCGGAAATTGCGTGCCCTGCTCAACGGCAGGCAAATACGCGGCTTCATATGATTTCGTAAAAGTATTATTCCTCCTCCTTTTCCTCCTCCTTCTCCTCCTCATCCTCCTCCTTTTCCTCTTCCTCCTCCTCCTCCTCCTTATCCTGCTCCTCGTCGTCGTCCTCCTCCTCCCCCTCCTCCCCCCCATTCCCCTCCTTCTTCTTCTCCTCCTCCTCCTCCTCCTCCTCCTCCTCCTCCTCCTCCTCCTCCTCCTCCTCCTCCCGTCCGTCCCTCCCCGATCCGGGAGCGTCGCGCGAGGAGCGGACCTCCTCGCGCGGGCCAGGCGCCTCCAGGCGGCCCACCGGGCAGCCCCCGAGCCTGGGCCTGCCGCGCCTGGGCCCGCCGCGCCCCCCGCCCGCGCCCGCCCCCTCGGCGGCCCTCCGAGGTCGCAGGCGGCCGCGGCCAGCGGCGTGAGCGCCGCCGCGCCTGCGCTCGTGGCGGCGGCGGCCTGCGCCGTGCTGGCCGGCTCGGGCGCCGCGGCGCGCATGCGGCGGAGGCCCGCCATGAAGCAAGCGTCTGGGCCTCCCAGCTGGGGCCCCGGTGCAGTAGGTTCGAGTCGTCGTGTCGGCCGGCGGCGATGTCGCCGCTGGCGTTCCACGTTGAACGCCGCCGGCCACCCAGAATCGGTCGGTGTTGAACGATTGGGCGTTCGGAAACGGCCGATCGCTGAAGGTTGAATGATCCCCCCGGTTTCAGAAACCAGCGCCGAAGTTTGCACGATACGAACCTGCCGTAGAGGGGGTCCGAGTAGATCGGGCTCCGCACCGAGCTGCATCTCCGATGCATCGGCAGTGCAGCTTGATGTGGAGCCCGGTTTTCTCCACGCCGGCGTTGCCGAAGCAGTGGCTGCGTCGCCGGTACGCATTGGCGATACATCGGCGATGCGGCGCGATCCTCCGATCACACGTGCTCCGACCCCAGGGGCGGGGCCTTTAGAAGCGGGTCCAGAGGGAAACAGGTCCTGTGCGCTTGCCGCCGTTTTCGGGCTCCCGGTGCCCGCCAGAGAGGGGCTCGGGGTGGAACAAATGGTTCTGGGGGGAGGCCCTGGGGTCCAGGGCCCGTTTCCTCAGAGCCCGCCTGCTTCACGCCGAGAGGTGCTCCAGTGCCGTGGCGCGCCGCGTGGGCGTGGCCGGCGGCAGCTGGTGGTCGGCGGCAGGAGGGCGGCTGTGC
>CAUYUJ010015259.1:120000-125000 GCA_963575745.1 Prorocentrum cordatum
CCGTGCCGTGCGCGGGACCCACCCGCAGGGCTTCTTCGGCGGAGCGTCGGCGCCTGCTCAGCTGCATTGGGAAGCCCAGGGAACCGTTTGGGCTCGGGCGGACCGTTTCAGCTGCGTTGGGTCAGCATCAGCATCAGCATCGGCATCATCACCATCACCACCGTAATCATCACTGTCATCATCACTGTCATCATCACTGTCATCATAATCATCATCATCATCATCACCATCACCATCACCATCACCATCATCATCAACATCATCATCATTGTCATCATCGACGCCATCATCACCACCATCAACATCGCCATCACCATCACCATTACCATCACTATCACTATCACAATCACCATCACCATTACCATCACCATCACCATCACCATCACCATCATCACCATCACCATCACCATCACCATCACCATCACCACCATCGTCATCATCATGATCATGATCAACATCATCATCATCACCATCACTATCATCATCATTATCATCATCATCACCATCACCATCACCATCATCACCATCATCATCATCATCATCATCATCATCATTATCAGCGTCGTTGTCAACACCACCACCATCATCAACATCATCGTACTACTCCTCGTTGTCATTATCGCCGTCATTGTCATCATCATCACCATCATACCATCATCATCACCATCATCATCGTCATCATCGTCATCACAATGAGCTTCATCACCATCATCATCACCATCACCATCATCATCCTCACCATCATCATCGCCAATGCCATCATCGTCATCGTCATCGTCCGGCATCATCGTCACCATTGTCTTTGCCATCACCATCCGGCATCATCGTCATCACCATGTTCAGCAGTATCATTACCACCATCATCACCACCACCATCATCATCAACATGACCATCCCCATCATCATCATCATCATCATCATCATCATCATCATCAGCATAATCATCACCATCACCATCACCAACATCACCATCATCACCATCATCATCATCATCATTGCCATCACCAACATCATCATCGCAATCATCATCATCATCATCATCATCATCGTCAGCATCAGCACCATAACCGTCATCATCGTTATCGTTATCTTCACCGTCATCGTCATCACCATCGCCAGTATCAGCATCGTCGTCGTCATCACAATCATCATCATCAACGTCATCGTAGTACTCCTCGGTGTCTTCATCGTTGCCAATCATCACCATCATCATCACCATCATTACCACCATCATCATCATACTCAGCATCATCGTCACCATCATCATCATCATCATCGTGAGCATCAGCACCATCACCGTCATCATCATCGGCATCGTCATCGTCGTCGCCATCATCATCGTCATTGTCATCCTCATCGTCATTGTCATCGTCATCGCCATTGTCATCGTCATCGTCATCTTTATCTTCATCTACATGATCATCACTATCATCATCATTACCATCACCACTACCATCATCATAATTATTATCAGCATCACCATCATTATCATCATCATGATTATCATCGTCATCGTATCGCATCATCATCACTGCCCTCACCATCACCATCACCATCATTATCATAATCGTCTTCGTCACCGTCATCGTCATCGTCATCGTCATCATCATCGTCATCGTAATCATCACCATCACCATACTCATCATAATCTTCATCACCATCACCACCATCTCCAGAACGATCACCATTACCATCATCCCCTTTCCCATCATCATCACCATCAGCATCACCATCACAATCGTCATCAGCATCATCATCGTCATCAACCCCATCATCATCATTATCATTATCATCGTTATCGTCATAGTCATGAGCATCATCATCATCGTCATCATCACCATCTCCATCACCATCACCATCATCATCATCATCACCACCATCATCATCACCACCATCATCATCACCATCACAGTCAGCATCATCACCATCACCATCACCATCATTCTCGTAATCGTCTTCGTCACCGTCATCGTCATCGCCAGCATCATCGCCATCTTGATTGCTTTCGTCATCTTCATCGATATCGTCATCGTCATTATCGCCATCACCATCATCGTCATCATCACCATCACGATCACCATTATCACCATCGCCATCACCATCGTCATCACTACCATCATCACCATCACCATCTCCATCACCATCATTACCATCATCACTATCACCATCACCGTCACCATCGTTATCGTCATCATTCTCGTCTTCATCGTCATTATACTCGTCATCGGCCTCGTTATCGTTATCGTCATCATCACCGTCACTAGCATCATCATCATCACCACCATCACCATCACCATCATCATCATCATCATCACCATCATAATATCAATCATCAGCATCATCATCATCATCATCATCATCATCATCATCTTCGACATCGACATCATCATCACCATCATCATATGCATCATCAGCAGCATTTTCACCACCATCATCATCACCACCACCACCATCATCATCATCATCATCATCATCATCACCATCATCATCATCATCATCATCATCGTCATCATCGTTATGGTCATGGTCATGGTCATGGTCATGGCCATGGTCATGGTCATGGTCATCAGCATCGTCATCGTCATCGTCATCGCTATCATCGTTGCCATCTGGTCGCTGTCGGCCAATCCCGCTACCGTCCTTGGGTCGTGGACGCGATGCTGTGGGGCCCCTGTGGGGCCTCTTGGGGGCCCGCAGGGGGTCTCAACGGGGGCCTCTTGGGAGCCTCTTGGGGGGCTCTGGGGACCTCCCGGGGGCCATCTTTGGGTGGATGACTCCAAGTTCCAGTTCGAGCCTCTTGGGGACCTCGGGGGGCCTCTTGGATGGGTCTTGGGGGCCTCTTGGGCCGTATCGGAAACGCACCTAGAAGATCAAAAGTTGAGCACGCGAACATCATACAAACCAATCGTTTTCCAATGACCCAATGACCCCGTCCCCGTGCTACCAGGGCGTCCAAGACGGCCCAATGGGCCCCCAACGCAGCCCCAGTTCTGCTCAATTGGGGAGTGTGGACTCCCAGCTCCGCTCCCGAGGCTTTTGGAGTAGCCACGTGGTGAGCTTCAGAAGTGCCCAGAGTTCCTTAGAGTTCTGGCTCAGTAAGTACATGCTTCCAATGTACGAAATTCGGGGTTCTCGTGGGCCAGCTGGCATTCCAATCACTGCCGTGCGGTGCCGCGGATGTTTCTTTGTTGAGCATTTGTATGTTATGTAGCACGGGATGGGATCGTCTTGGTCGAAACGCGCTCCAGGCCGCTTCCACGGGGCCGACTTGAGTCGTCGTCGTCGTCGTCGTCGTCGTCGTCGTCGTCGTCGTGGTCGTCGCCGTCGTCGTCGTCGTCGTCGTAGTCGTGGTCGTCGTCGTTGTCGTCGTCGCCGTCGTCGTCGTCGTCGTCGTCGTCGCCGTCGGTCAGATGGGCGGCGTGCCACAGGGGGCGGAGCGAGCGGGCGGCCTTCCGAGAAGGCAGGGGGCTTCTGGGAAAGGGTCGCGCCCTTCCAAGAAGGCCTCGTAGGGGGCGGGATGGTCTCCGGGGAGGGGGGGTCCACTTTGAGAAGGCCGTCACCCTGGCCCCGCCTCCCCTGGGGCGCGCTGGACAGAGGGGCCCCTTCGGCGGCGCGCGCGAATGCGGAGCCGCTCCTCGCCATGGTCGTCTTCTTCTTCGTCGTCCTTGCTCTCCTTCCCCATGTCCTCCTCTCCTCGCCATGGTCGTCTTCTTCTTCGTCGTCCTTGCTCTCCTTGCCCATGTCCTCCTTCTCTTCCTGCTCCTCCTCCTTCTCCACTCTGTCCTCCTCCTCCTCCTCTTGCTGCGCCCCCTCCTCCCCCTCCTTCTCCCGGCCCTCGCCCTGCTCTCCGTCCCTCCGCCTTCCTCCTCCTCCTCCTCCTCCTCCTGCTCCTCCTCCCGCTCCTCCCTCTCGTCCTTCTCTCCGTCCCGCTCCCTCCCCCCCCCTCGCTTGCTCCCTCTTTGGGCACGCTCGACCCCCTCTCTCTCCCTGGTCTCTCCCTTGTCCTGCTGTCGCCAACCCCCTCCCGCGGCTCGCGACGCCCGCATCCGAGGCAGCGGGGGGGGGGGCAGCGGGGGCCGGCCCAGGGGCTGGGAGGCATCGAGCCCCCAAAGCCCGTGCCTCGCCGCTCGGGGCCTCGGTGGAGGAGGAGCAGGAGGAGGAGGAGGAGGAGGAGGAGGAGGAGGAGGAGGAGGAGGAGGAGGAGGAGGAGGAGGAGGAGGAGGAGGCGGAAAAGGAGGAGGAAGAGGAGGAGGAGGTGGAGAAGGAGGAGGTGGAGAAGGAGGAGGAGGCGGAAAAGGAGGAGGCAGAGGAGGAGAAGGAGGAGGAGGAGGAGGAGGAGGAAGTGGAGGAGGCGGCGGAGGAAGAGAAGCAAGACGACGCCAACCTCGCTCGCCGCCCACCCCACCCGGGCCCGGGCGATCTCGTCCTCGGGGACCCACCGCCGATTCCCCGGTCACTGGGGAAGTCAGGGGAGGCAAAGGTATTCATTGTTCTGCCCTTCGCGCCCGTTTTCCCCTTTTTGGGCCTCCTGGGAGGCCCTCGTCGCCATCGCTGGATTCGCCCCGGAATCCTGGTCAGAACGCACCCTGGGGGAGGTCCGGGGAGTAGCGGTATCGGTACCTTCTCGTTTCCCCATCAACGGGGTCGTCTTGCCGACATTGCCGCGTAGGCTGCGGCGTAAGGTCGCTGCGCCACCTCGCGCAAGACCCATTTTTGGATCTTCGCTCAGGTCAGTGTTCACCCCCCCTGAGTCAGTCCCCTCTCTCGGCTCCGCTCAGAAGCGTCCCGTGCATCTGCTCGCCCGTCCGTCGTTCTCGCCCCAGCCCCGCGCCGTCGAGGCCAGCGCTCCGCGGACGCCCAGCGGCGCCGTCCAGGGCAGCGGCGGTGCCCTCGGGAGCTCGCGGTTCGGTCGGTTCGGCTCTGTCGCAGTCGCTTATGTTTGATCGGTTCGGTTCGGTCGGCTGCTGTGTCGTTGTTGCGTCGCCGCGCCTTTCTAGGCT
>CAUYUJ010015259.1:132500-139368 GCA_963575745.1 Prorocentrum cordatum
CGACCTCGGGGGCCAGCCCTCGGGGCCGAGCCTCGCTGCCCCCGCCACCGTGCCAGCCTGGTTCGGCAGCAAAGCCTGGGAGCCTGTTGTGTGTCCTCGTGAGGTCCCCGCTGCGGGGGCCGCGCCGGAGCCGCCCGCGCGCGTCCTCTTGGCGGCGGCTTGAGGCCGCTCGAGGCTGGCGTGCCTGCGTGGGCCCGGCGCTGCTGCCCCACCGGAGCGAGCGAGGCTCGGAGGAGGCAGCCGCTGGGCGAGGGCGCAGCTCCGGATCCGGGTGGTGATCCGCCTCGGTCGGCGGACGCGTTCGGAGCCCGTGGCCGAGCCGGCGCCTGGCGCGCGGGGGCCCGTGGCCTTCGAGGACGGCGCGGGCTTGACGGGCCTGTTTCCCACCACCACCATAAGTTGGAGGGGGAGGGGGTCCTCCTCCTCCTCCTCCTCCTCCTCCACCTCCTCCTCCTCCTCCTTCTCCTCCTCCTCCTCCTCCTCCTCGTCCTCCACCTCATTCCCCCTCTAACTTATGGTGGTGGTGGTGGTGGAAACAGGCCCATCAGGGCTGGTCCCACGAGCGGCTCTTCCTTTGGCCCGTTGGGGCTCCAGATTCGGATGGCCACGTTAGCTGCTCGCCGGTAGGCGATCTGTACGTGGAGCAGCTGACCTGCTGCACGTCGACGACCGACCGTCTCGACAGCTCGCAGAAGCTACCCCTTGCGCTTTGCAGGTGGTGGCCTTCAATCGGTCGCTGGAGTCGGCCGAGGCGCCGCCGCCGTGGCGAGGCCTTTAGGCCGCGACCCGCGCGAGCCCGGCGGCGAAGCCTCGAGGGCGAAGCCCCAAGAAGCCTCGGCGAGGAGGCCCAAATCCGTGATTGTACCAAGGTGTTGGTCACATGTTTGCCTCCTAGGGGGGGGAACCTAAGTGAGGAGCCCCCCTCCTTTCATCGATCTCTTCCAAGATGGCCCCAGGATGGCCCCCAAGGCTCTCAAGGCTACCTCATCAAGCGCCGCCGTGGCGAGGCGGCGGTCTGGCCTCCAGCGTCGGGGCCGCGGCCGACTGGCGCGGCGGGCGGCTGGCGGTGCCGACCTTCTCGGCAGTGTGTGCGCCGGAGCTGCGGCTGCGTGGCAAGCAGTCCCTGCCAGCCCTGGCACCTGCCAGCCTTGGGTCGCTCGGGCCATGAGCTTGGAGTGCAGGTGGCCGGCCCACTGGCCCAGCGAGCGCAAGGCGCCACAAGGCTACCGGCGGCCATCGGAGCCCAGGGCGAACGCTCAGCCACGCGCGGGAGGGGGGAGGGCTTCTGAGAAACCCCCCTGCTTCCTAGAAGGCGCGGCCGGCCCTGGCAGCAGCTGCCAGCCTTGGGCCGCCCGGCCCCGGCTCGTTGGCTGTCGTCGCGGGGGTCCCGGTGACGGCGCCGCGGGCCCAGCTGCCCTGGACGATGCCGTTGCGGACGGCGCCGCCCTCGTCGGCACCGGCACGCCCAAGGGCGAGCAGGAGGCGGGTTCCGCGTGGCTGAGCTGTGACCTGGCGCAGGTCGACGGGGATTTCGCGTTCGGCACGGAGGTGCGGTAGCGCATCAGTGTTTCCCCTCCTCCCGCGACCCGAGGCGCGGCGGCAGTCGGCGCCTGGGCCGCTTCGGCGTGGTGACGAACCGTCTGGGCTACCACCACCCAGTGGCGCTGGTCGAGCTGTCGTACCTGGACGCGTGGCAGGAGGCCAAGCTGCGCGGCGCCGATCGCCTCCGCGGGTGGCCTGGCCGCTTCGGTCTCGAGGGGCACCTCGTGGGAGATGCGTCTCATGGCCCCGCGCTGCAGCCCGCCGTCGCTCTCGCCATTGTTAGGGGTGTGAGCTCCCTTGGCTGCCGCCCCTTTCCCCGAGGGGGGCGACAACCTCCGCGCGTGTTGGACCGACTGCGGCGATACTGGAGTTCGGTGCAAGGATTGGCGCAAGGTGCTGCGTGAGGTGACCTAGGAGAACATCCAGTCAGCGGGCCTGAAGGGCACCCCGTTTGCCTCGCCGTGTGTAGGAAGTTCCACAAGCACGGGGGCGATCCCAAGGCTTGGTTCAAGGAGTGGACACGCGAGGTAGGCATCGGCAGGAAAGACAGGGTCTGGCATGATGGGGGAGTGCATCATCGAGTGTCTCAGGCAGGCGGGCAGCTTCGACCAGTTGAACGTCGGGGCCATCGCGGCCCTGCTGCAGTATGTGGAGGCCTACGCGAATGGAGCTGGCAACCACATTGGCGGGCGGCGCAGTTCTTCAGTGCCACTACCTCGGCCTCGGACCTCGGAGACGCGCGTGCGCGCCGCCCGCTGGGCGGAGGGCGAGGCGGAGCTCGAGGGCCCGCGCGCCAAGGCCGCGCTGTCGCGGCGCGGGCTCGGGGCCTGGCGCCGACGTGGCGGCCGCGGCCACCTCGGCTGGCGGCCTGCCGCCCCTGTGCGGTGGTGGAGGCGGCGGCAAAGGTCGAGGAGGAGGAGGAAGCAAGGGCGGCCGCGGCCGAGGGCCGCGGCCGGCACTGCGAGTCCAGATCGCGAGGGTGACGCTGTATCCTGCGCGCCACCTGCAGACCCGAGGGCAGCCGTGGGGCTTGCGCCGCCAACTTCCTCCCGGTGCCGACCAGCGACATGATCGACGTGGTCCTCCCCGCGGACATCGCGGGCGGCGGGGGGGGGACGTGAGAAACATGTGTCTGGGTCGCAGGAGCTTGCCGAGTTTTCTTAAGTGTGTTGCCGTAGCGCTAACGTTGCTCAAGCTTGCTCCCCGCACATCGCCCGCCTGAGCTGCTCTCTTACAGAGCCGGGGATCGTTAGTCTGCCGCAGTCTCTGCACACGCTTTGTTTGGCGCTGCCATCGCACCTTTTCCGCAGTAGAAGTCAACAGCATGGATGTTCCGATGGTTGCCCTTATTGTTGTGCCGATGATTGTTTCGATGATCGTCCTGATGGCTGATAGGACGTGTATTAAGAGTTTCGGGTCCGTCTGGCGCGGGTTGTATGTAGGTCAGGGCTGTGAGGACGTGATCTGTTAGCAGACGTATTCTTGGCAGGATAGGTCAAAGAGAACGCCCATGCATACTTGGCTAGATGAGCGAATGCAAGAAATATGAAATTTGAGCAAGGCACAGATTGGTCCTACGGGCGCAAAACATTGAAAAACAATTTCCACGCAGAACTTTTGTTATCCGAAGGATATTCTTAGGTATCAGGAAAGTGATTGGTGAAGGAAGGGGGATATGGATAGATGGAGGGAGGGAATCATGGAAAGTGCGCATGTGCATCCTGTTGCATCTCCTCCAGTCTCCTCCATCCTTCCTCCTCCCCTTGCAGCAGTCTCATCCTCCTCATGCTCTTCTTCCTCGTTTTTCTTTCCTTCCCTTCCATGTCCCGTCCCTCTCTATTTCCTACTCCCCCTTTCTCCCTCCCCCTCCTTCCTTCTGCTTCCTTTCCACCCTCATCCTTTCCATCCCTCGTCTCTCCTCCCTTCTCGCTCCTCCCCCCTCTCCCTCCTGCCTCCTTCTTTCTCTTTGCTCCTCTTCCCCTGTTCCTCCCACCTGCCTCCTCCCCCATCGTTCCTCCATGGAGTTCGAGGGTGCTTAGACGCCCACTTCGAGGCCATGAGTAGGACACGCCTTGGACGTGGTACCAAAATCCCAGTTCTCTTCGGTAAACTTCACGACGTGCGCTCAAGGGCTCGCAACCCCTGGAATTTGTTTTGCCGCGGGTTGTTCTTTGGGGATCCCGGGGCCGTTCAACGGCCACCAGACGCCGAAGTGGCCACCAAACGTGTATCGTGTTGTTTCTTTCGATGCCTGGGGGTCTGGGCCTGTCGAGGCGTGACTCCCCGAGGAAGTGCGATCGGCGGGCATTCGCAGACATCTCTATGACACTGCTGAGTCGTGACCGGGCGCTCCAGAGCACTTTCAGAAAGTTCCGGAGCGCTTTGGAACGACCCCGACGCGTGGGACACCCCCTGGACCCGCCAGCACTCGGAAGTTAAACAACTATTCAGGAGGCTTACGCCTTCCCCCCCGAGAATGAGAGAGACGGAGGACGAGCATGAACTGGACGGCGACGGCGATGAGAACAAGGAGGAAGGGAAGGATGATGATGAGGAGGAACAGGATGATGATGATGATGATGATGATGATGATGATGATGATGATGATGGTGGTGGTGGTGGTGGTGGTGGTGGTGGTGGTGGTGGTGGTGATGATGATGATGATGATGATGATGATGAGGAGGAGGAGGAGGAGGAGGAGGAGGAGGAGGAGAAGGAGATACAGCAATCTGTTGTCCGCACTCTGTCCACTATTGGGTGACAGTGCTCAGACGGGCGCGACTGCTAGTTTACCCGAACGGTCGGCCGGGAGTCGCCGCGAGCACCGACTGCAGCTAGCTCCCCGCTGCCCTGATGAGGACGAGGACGGCGGGAAGGCGCTGGCCCTCAGAGATCCACGAGTTGTTCCTGCCCGATTCCGTTCGCGTCCCGCGCTTGTCGTGCACGCGGGGGGCGTCGCGGTGGCGCCGCCGCCCTCAGGCGTCGTGGTGTCGGCGGCGGACGCGGACGGGCCGGGGGCGACTGGCCTGGACGGCTTCGTGGAGGTCTCCCCATGCCGCTGTTTGTTCCGGTCCGACATAGGCATCTATACACCACTATCGTGCCAGGCCAGAGCCATCCTGGGCCTTGGGATGGTGTATAGACCCTCCTGGCCGACGGTGGTGGTGTATAGATGCCTCCTGCGGATTCAGGGAGGGGAAGGAAGGGGGCCAGGAGCCAGCGAGCGGCCATGGCGTTGCCAGAGGGTGTGCCAACATGCCAGGGCTCCCGTCGGAGGCCGCAACGGCGTGCGGGTCGCCCCCTGGTGTGCAGGAGTCAAAAGATTAGATAACGAAAATGGAGTGTGGCGCGCGGGTACCGCCACACACGCCTCAACGGATCTGGTCAGTTAGTTTCGGTGGCCGACGCTGTCGTGCAACGAGGCCGTCCCCTACCAGCCAGCACGTCGGGCCACGAGGGGACCATGCTGACGGTGATGATGCTGCTGATGATGCTGCTGCTGCTGTTGCTGATGCAGATCATGATGATGCTGCTGCTGATGATGCTGATGATGGTGATGGTGATGGTGATGGTGATTTTGATGGTGATGGGGATGGTGGTGATGATAATGTCTAGGATAAGAACTATGTAAATGACGACGATGATGATAATAATGATGATGATGATGATGATGATGATGATGATGATGATGATGATGATGATGATGATGATGATGATGATGGTCATGATGATGACGGTGGTGATGATGCTGATGATGATGATGATGATTATGACGATGATGTTGCTGCTGATGATGATGACGATGATGCTGATGATGATAATAATGATACTGTCACTGCTACTGTCAAGGATGATGGTGATGCTGCTGAGGATGATGCTGCAGCTGCTGATAATGATGTCGGTGATGTTGCTGATGATGGAGGTGATGATGATGGTGATTGTGGTGGTGGTGATGATGATGCTTGTGAGGATGATGAGCTTAATGATGTTGATGGCGATGATGAGGATAACGCTGATGCTGATGATGATGGTGATGGTGATGGTGATGGTGATAATGGTGAGGATGAGGATGACGACTCTGGTGCTGCTGACGACGACGATGATAGTGATGATGATGATGATTATTGTGATGATGATGACGGTGACGATGCTGATGATGCTGATGATGCTGATGATGACGACGATGCTGATAATAATGCTAATGATGATGCTGATGCTGATGCTGATGCTGATGATGATGATGATGATGATGATGATGTTGATGATGCTGTCAACGCCGCTGATGATGAGGAGGATGAACATGATGATTGTTCTGATGGTGATGATGATGTTGCTGACGATGAGGCTGATGATGATGCTGCTGATGATGGTGTTGATGCTGCCAATGATGCCGACAGTGATGATGATGATGATGCTGATCATGATGATGATGATGATGACGATGATTATGCTGTTGTTGATGATAATGGTGAGGATGATGATGTTGCTGATTACGCTGTTGACTATGTTGCTGATGATGTTAATGATGTTGCTGATGTTAGTGTCGACTCTGATGATGATGCTGAGGCTGCTGATGATGCTTATGATGACGATGTTGATGCTGATGCTGCTGATGATGATGAGGATGATGCTGGTGATGATGATGTTGATGATGCTGACGCTGATGCTGATGATGATGATGAGGATGCTAATGCTGCTGATGATGATGCTGCTGATGCTGATGATGCTGATGCTGATGATGATGATGATGCTGATTCTGATGCTGCTGCTGGTAATGCTGATGATGAGGATGCTGATGGTGATGATGATGATGATGACGGTGGTCTGACGGTGATGATGATGTGGCGGGGGCGATGATGCTGATGAGGTTGATGAGATTGATGGAGATGGGGAGGCTGATAAGGGTGATGATGCTGTTGTTGATGACGATGTCGATTCTGATGATGTTAATGATGCTGATGCTGATGATGCTGATGAAGAGGATGCTGATGCTAATGATGGTGATGATGATGTTGATGCTGATGGTGATGGTGATGCTGATGATGATGGTGATACTGATGTAGTTGGTGTTGCGTTGCTGGTGTTGCTGTTGTTGTCGTTGTTGTTGTTGTTGTTGTCGTTGTCGTTGTCGTTGTCGTTGTCGTTGTCGTTGTGGTTGTAGTTGTTGTGGTTGTTGTTATTGCTGTTGCTGTTGCTGTTGTTGTTGTTGTTGCTGTTGCTGTTGCGGTTGTTGTGGTTGTTGTTGTTGTTGTTGTTGTTGTTGTTGTTGTTGTTGTTGTTGTTGTTGTGTCGTCGTCGTCGTCGTCGTCGTCGTCGCCGTCGTCGT
>CAUYUJ010015259.1:139468-161968 GCA_963575745.1 Prorocentrum cordatum
AGTAGTAGTAGTAGTAGTAGTAGTAGTAGTAGTAGTAGTAGTAGTCGTCGTAGTAGTAATAATAGTAGTATTCGTGGTGGTAGTGGTAGTGGTAGTGGTGGTAGTAGTAGTAGTAGTAGTAGTAGTAGTCGGAGGAGGAGGAGGATGCGGAGGAGGAGGAGGCGGCGGAGGAGACGGAGGAAGACGAGCATGACGAGAATGAAGGGGAAGGAATCCTGACAGTCTCCAGGTTTTGTGAAGTTGTTCGATGTTTTGAGGATCCAGGGTATGTTCCAGCAGCTGCGCCTCGTCAAGGGAGTACTGGGGCGCCAGGATTGTCCCGAGCGGCCGCGTGAGACCCGAGGGCTGGCCCGAACACCAATCAGAAGGAGGCAGAGGGGCAGGGAGAGGAAGAGATCCTGTGCTTACCTATATTCTATATCCTAAGATGTGGTTCTTGCTAATACTGGGACCTCCCCCCCTCAGTCTCACTTTCGCATTCTTCTCTCTCCGCTCAGACCCAGTTATACTTATACCTATAGTCATATACATATTCATTCATATTCAGAGCACTCACGCTCAGATCCATTTAACTTCAGACCATGTGTATTCAGACTCACTCAGGCAGACTCATGTGCACTCATACTCACTCATACTCACACGCACTTACACTCAGACTCACTCACAGTAAGGTTCACTCACACTCAGCCTTACTTAGACTAGGTAACCCTCACACTCAGACTTACTCACGCTCAGACTCACTCACAGCCCGACTCACTCTCACTCAAGCAATCATACTCAGACTCACACTGAGACGCACTCACACTCAGACCCAAGGGGTAGCCGCCAGGGAGGGGTACACTTGCCCGTTTGCGGCCAGATTGCGGGATGTCTCGAGCGATGCATTCTTTGGAGTCCCCGACTCCTCTGCTTTGAGAGTCCTGTGATCACCGCGATGCAGCAGGCATTGCCTTCGGGCATCAAAGAGGCGAGCGGGGATGTCTAGAGCGAGGTGCTGTTTTTTGACTCCTCCTCTTTTATCAGGGCCCCGTGATCACCGCGATGCAACAGGCTTAGCATTTGGGCACCACAAGGGCGAGTCGCCGGGGGGTGTTGCACTCGTCCGTTGGCGCTCACATTGTGGGGATGCCTCGAGCGAGGCGCGGGTTTTGCACCTCCGACTCCGCCCGTCTCAGTTCCCGTGCCGTCGCGACGCAGCAAGCACCGCATGCGGGCACCGCGGATTGAGCCGCCAGGGGCTGTTACACCTGCCCGTTCGCGCCCAGGCAGGGGGGATGTCTCGACGGCGGCTCTCATTTTGCACCTCTGACTCCGCCTCTTTCAGGGTCTCGTGGTCACCAGTCTACAAGTGGCACGTGTGTGCCCAGGCTCATACAAAAAACTGAAAGGGCGTTTGAAGCAGGAAGACACCATGACGGCGGGATCGGAGATGGAAAAGGGGCAGCTGGGGCGTCGCCGCAGGAGGCCCCAGGAGGTTCCAGGAGGCCCCCAGGAGGCTCCGAGGCGGGGTCTGGGGTACCAGAAGGTACAGAAAGCCCCAGGAGGCCCCAGGAGGTTCCAGGAGGCCCCCAGGAGGCTCCGAGGCGGGGTCTGGGGTACCAGAAGGTACGTCAGGAGGTCCAGGAAACTCCCAGGAGGCTCCGAGGCGGGGTCTGGGGTTCCAGAAGGTACAGAAAGCCCCAGGAGGCCCCATGAGTTTCCAGGAGGCCCCCAGGAGGCTCCGAGGCGGGGTCTGGGGCACCAGAAGGTACGTCGGGGCTCGATTTTGGGAGGATGTCTCAGACGAAACCGCCATTCTCTGAGAATCGGGGTCAACGTCATTGAAGTTACAATGTGTTTTTGAAAGTTTTATGCTAGAATGATGAAATTCCCATGTATGTTTTGGACCCTGACGTCACGATTTGTGTAATGGGTGCCACCGAATTTCAGAATTTCGAGGATGTCCTTAGCGAAACGGCCAGAAACAGCATACATACATATATACATATACATATATACATATATATATACACATATATATATATATATATGTAGAGCATGTACAGCATTTGGGCACCACAAGGGCCCAGCCACCAGAGGGATGTTGCAGTTGCCCGTTCGCGCTCAGCTTGTGGGAATGTCTCGAGCGAGGCGCTTGTTTTGCAACTCCGATTCCTCCCTTTTCCAGATCCCGATGATCATCGCGGTGAAACAGGCATTGCATTCGGGCCCCCCAAGGCGAGCCGCCCAGGGGTGTTGCACTTGCCTCTTGGTGCCCAGATAGTGGGCATATCTCGAGCGAGGCGCTCTTCTTGCACTTCCGACTCCTCCGAGAGCTCTATGATCACCGCGATGTGGGATGCATGGCATTTTGGCACCGCAAGGGAGCGCTCAGGCGCCACATCCTAGCACTCTCTCATTCAGGCGCTCACTGTGCGAAGTGCCAGGAAATCAGATGCACGCATGGAGATCTCCACGTCGAATAACTGTGTCTGTTGAGTGGGTGCCTGTGTCCGTGTGTGTGTGTGTGTGTGTGTGTGTGTGTGTGTGTGTGCGTGCGTGCGTGCGTGCGTGTGTGTGTGTGTGTGTGTGTGTGTGTGTGTGTGTGTGTGTGTGTGTAGGTGTGTTTGCGTCGTTTATGTCTGTGTGTGTGGGTGTGTTTTGGGACACGCCGTGCGCCTTGGAATGGGAGCGGAGCTGGCCAGCTCTCTCTAGTCAAGTCCATCGTCGGCAACGGGATGCTGGGCACAGGGAGCTGCGTTCGCCTCTGTGGCAACTTCCCCCCCCCGTTGGTTGGCCCCGACCGATCCAGCTGCGGGAGCCCCAGGCCATAGCCAGGGGTCAACCTCTCACCCGACTTCTGGGGGTCCGTGGGTTCGGGGTCAGAGCGAACAGAGCTCGGCCGCCCTGCGGGGCACGGGCTGGAGCTGGAGACATGTGCGCTCAGGCATCGCTATGTGAGGGGAGGCGGAGGAGGAGGAGGAGGAGGAGGAGGAGGAGGAGGAGCAGTAGGAGGAGGAGGAGACATAATACAGATAAATGAGAAACGCGCAGGGCTCCTGCCTCAGCTGGCGGCGAGAAGTTATCACGGCCGGAGCTACCGTCCCTAGTTCTCCGCGGCATTTCTGGAGCCAGATTGAGCCGTGTGGGCCCCTGGGCTCGAAACATGGCAGGACCGCCGGTGTTCTTCCTTCTCACGACGCGCGGGCCTGAGGCCCCCCTGCTTCCCGGCCGCAGCGCCGGAGTGGCCAGGAAATGCATCCATTTGCCGGAAAGTGGGGGAGTGCACATGCGTCCACTCCGCTCCTCGCTCTTTGGCGACCGTCGGCTCGTTGCCCTCTTGCCAGGGTCCACCTCGATGCGATCGATCCGATCTGATGTCGATCCCTGCATTCCCGGTGCGATCCGATTCTGGTGCTCCGACGGCCCGATGCGGCCCTGTGCTCGCATGGCGCTCTCGTGCATGATGGCGCAGCCGATCCGATGCGATTTCGACTCCGTGGCGATGCCGCCCGATATGGCGCGATTCGATCCAATCCAAGTTCCCGATTCGATGCTCACTGATATTGCCGTCGCCGTCGCCCTCTTGCCCGTCCTCCTTGCTTCCCCTTCCCGTTCCCCAGGCCTCCCGTGGCGACGGCGACGGCGACGGCGACGGCGACGACAACGACAGCGGCGGCGACGGCGACGCCACGACGACAGCGACCCCCGAGCCTGTGGGGGTCGCGTTCGGCTTGGAAGCCCGTGTCGACGGCGTCGACGACGGCGGCGGCGGCGACGACAAAGCCACGACACTGAGGCCGTCGGGGTCGCCTTCGGCGCGAAGCCCGCGGCGGTTGCGGGCCGCGCGGAGAAGCCCGCGGTGGCCGCCGCTGGGGGCCTTGGCGGCTTCGCGGAGGCCGCCGCCGTCGCCGTGTCCGTCAGCGTATTGCCGCCGCCTTCGTCGTCCTCGTCGTCCTCGTCGTCCTCGTCGTCGTTACCTCCTTGCCTCCTTCCTTTCTTCTTCTCATCCTCCTCCTTCCATCCTTCCTTCCTTCCTCTTCCTCCTCCCCCCTCCTCCCTCGTCTTCTTGTCCTCTACCTCTACCTTTTCATCATCGTCGTCGTCGTCGAGGAGGAGGAGGAGGAGGAGGAGGAGGAGGAGGAGGAGGAGGAGGAGGAGGAGGAGGAGGAGGAGGAGGAGGAGGAGGAGGAGGAGGAGGAGGAGGAGGAGGAGGAGGAGGGCGGCAGCGGCAGCGACGGCGGTGGCCCCGCGGAGGCCATGGGCGGCTTCCTCGGTGGAGGGCCGTCGGGGCCAGCCGTCATGGTGGCGGCGGCGGACGCGGATGACGAGGAGCCTGGGGCCGACAGGCGCGGTGCGCGCGCGCGGGGCTTTTCCGTCGCGAGGAACACGACGACGACGCCGACGACGACGACGATGCCGCCGACGACGACGCCGCTGCCGCCGACGACGATGACGACGCCGACAACGCCGACGCCGCCGTCGCCGACGACGACGACGCCGACGCCGACGACGCCGAAGACGACGACGACGTCGACGACGTCGACGACGACGACGCCGACGACGACGACGCCAACGATGCTGACGACGCCGACGACGTCGACGACGTCCACGACGAAGACGACGGCGACGACGCCAACGAAGCCGACGACGACGGCTCCGCCGCCGCCGACGACGACGACGCCGACGCCGACGACGACGACCCCGACGACGACGACGACGACGGTGCCGACGACGCCGCCGCCGCCGACGACGCTGCAGTCGCCGATGACGCCGACGACGCCGACGGCGACGCCGCCGACGACGACGACGACGCCGACGACGACGATAACGACGACGTCGACGACGACGTCGATGACGTCCACGACGACGACGTCGACGACGCCGACGACGACGCCGACGACGACGACGCTGCCGACGACGACGACGACACCGCCGCTGCCGTCGACGACGACGACGACGCCGACGACGACGACGCCGACGACGACGACGCCGACGACGACGCCGACGACGACGCTGGCGCCGCCGCCGCCGCCGCCGACGACGACGACGACGGCGACGACGACGACGGCGACGACGCCGACGCCGCCGACGCCGACGACGACGACGACGCCGACGACGCCGACGACGCCGACGACGACGACGCTGTCGACGACGTCGATGACGACGACGACGACGCCACCGCCGCCGCCGCCGCCGACGACGACGCCGACGCCGCCGCCGACGACGACGACGCCGACGACGCCGACGACGACGACGACGACGACGACCGCTTGGCGCTTCCTGCGCTGCAGGGTGCGGCGACAGCGGGAGTGGGACTCTTCGAGGTGTCCGATGTTTCGTCGGTTCAGCCGCGTTGCAGTCGGTTGCGTCCGGCCCTCTTTTCCTTCATGTCGACTTCTCTCCTGGCATGGCCGCGGGGCCCCATCTCCGCCGCTGCACCTTGGGGTTCGGGGCCATTAGAAAGCGGCTTGGGATAGGCAGCCAGTCCCAGGGAAGGGTTCGAGAGCTCCAGGGTCTGTCTCGTCCTCCCCTGGCCTGAGACAGCCCCAGTGTGCCCCAGATGCCCGAGTACGGTTTCCAAAACCGCCCAACTTGGTGCAAGATGGCGTCCAGCACGAGACTGCTCAAGACAGCCTCGTCCTCTCGTTCCCTCATCCCCTGCCACCTCATGCCCTTCCATTTTTACGCTCTTCCCCATTTGCCGCCTTGCCTTTCCCCTTACCTTCGCCCTCCTTGCCCATCCTCCTGCTTTCCTCCTCATCCTCTTCGTCCTTCCCTCCTTCCTTCTGGTCTCCACCCTCCCACTTCCCCAGGCACCTCCCCGCCTTCGCCTGCCGCCACCTCACTAAATTCTTACCTCCCTGCCTCCCAACGTCACCACCTCCACCCCCCTCCGTTCCCCCCTTCCTCTTCCATCTCCTCCCCCTCTCCCATCTCCTGCTCCCCCTCTTCCCCCTTCAGTATGAATGCTATTACCCTCTCTCTTTCCAGATACTGTGCGACCGTAGCGTGATTTATCCCGTATACTTTTTTGTCGACGTGCAGTTTTTTACGTTTTTTGGTGGCCGTTGTTTTTGATTATATCCGAATTGTTCTTTTATATAGTTCTTGTCGTTTCCAACTATTTGTTTGTGATCTATATGCTGTTCCCACTGCAGCGTCGGCCTCACTTCAGGATCTGCATTCTGCTCCCGTCGTTGAGTATGGCGCTCTCGCCCCTGTGCGGGCCGCATTTCTGGCTCCGATTCCTTTCGCGTCCTTGTCGCCTCGAGAACGGGGGGCTGTGGCGGACCTCGCCTTTCGGATGGTGTTTTCGTATGGTTTTCCTAAGGTAATCGCATCTTTCACTTCCTCCTCTTCCTCCTCGTCCTCCTCTTCCTCCTTCTCACTCTTCCTCTTCCTTCTCCTCCTCATCCTCGCACAATTCCTCGTCGGTCTCAACAAAACTGGCGTCGCACCCTCCCTTTTTTAGGGAGGGTCGCCCCCTCTTTCTCCTTCTCCTCCTCCAGCCCCTCGTCCTACCCTCTCTCCTCTTCCTCCTCCTTCTCCTCCTTCTCCTCTTCCTTTCCTCCTCCTCCTCCTGCTATTTTTTTCCTCTCCGTCCTGTCCCCCCCCCCACAACACAAAGAAATCACATACAACAACTTTTTTTTTTTTTTTTTTTTTTGTTTCTTTTTTTTTCTCTCTCGGGGGGGGGGAGAGGCACATCTTTTGTGGTGCTTTCCAATGGAATCCCTTTGCGCGGATTTCCAATCGAACCTTTTGGGGTGTTTTCCAATGTATTCCTGTTGAGAGGCGTTTCACTAGAATTTCCTTTGTGGCGCTGTCCAAAGGATTCCTCTTGTGCGGATTTCCAATGTAACCCCTTTTTTGTTTCAAAGGATTCCACCGTGACGGTTTCCAATCCAATGCCGTCGTGGTACTTTCCAAATGGTTCCTGTTGTGAGGCTGTCCAACAGAATCTCTGCGTGGTGCTTTCCAATGGATTCCGACTGTGAGGCTTTCCAATAGACTCTCTTTGTGGTGGTTTCCAACGGATTCCTTTTGTAATGCTTCCCTGTGGGATCTCCTTGTGGTGCTTTCCAACGGATTCCTGTTGTGATGGTTTACCATAGAACCCCTTTGCGGCGCGTTTCAAAGGATTCCCATTGTGAGGACTTCCCGTGGTGCTTTCCAAAGGGTCCTTGTTGCGAGGCTTTCCACTATAATCTGTGTGTTCTGCTTTCCAAAGGAGTCCTGTCGTGAGGCTTTCCAATCGGATCCCCTTGCGGCGCTATCCAACATATTCCTGTTGTGAGGCTTCCCAGTTGAATCCCTCAGTGATGCTTTCCGACGTTTTTTTTGTTTTTGTTTTTTTTTTTTGTTGTTTGTTTGTTTTTTGTTTTTTTTTTGTTTTTGTTTTTTTTTTTTTTTTTTTTTTTTTTTTTTTTTTTTTTTTTTTTTTTTTTTTTTTTTTTTTTTTTTTTTTTTTTTTTTTTTTTTTTTTTCAAATCGGAGGCTTCATTGGTGCTTGCAAACAAGTTTTCTGGTGTGATGCTTTCCCATGACACCCCTTCGTGATTCTTCCCACAGGATTCCCATTGTGACGTTTTCCAATCGAAAGCGCTGTGGTGCTTTCCAATTGATTCCTGTTGCGAGGCTTCCCACTATAATCTCCCCTGTGGTGCTTTCCAATGGATTCCGTTTGTGAGGTTTTGCAATCGAATCTTTTTGTTGTGTTCTCCAAAGAATTCCTTTTGTGCTGCTTCAGAATAGAACGTCCTTTTTTGTGCTTTCCCACGGATTCCTGTTGTGATGTGTTTCAATAGAAGCCTTTTGCGGCGCGTTCAAACGGATTTCCGCTGTGAGAATTTCCCGGAGAATCCCATTGTGGTGCTTTCCAAAGGATCTTTGATGCGAGACTTTCCAATCGATTTGTGTGTGTGGTGCTTTCCAATGGTGTCCTGTCGTGAGGCTTTCCAGTAGAATCCTTCTGCGTCTCTATCCAAAGGATTCATTTTGTGAGGCTTCCTTTTCGAATCCCTCTGTTGTACTTTCCGATGGATTCCTTTCTTTTGTGCGGCTTCCCAATCGGAGCCTTCAGTTGTGCTTTCAAAAAGGTTTTCTGGTGTGAGGCTTTCCAATGGAATCCCTCTGTGGTGCTTTCCGATGGGTTTTTTGTTGTGCGGCTTCCTAGCCGGAACCCATTAGTGGCGCTTCCCTATTCAATAGAATTTTTGTGTGGTGCTTTCCAACGGATTCCTTCTGTGGTGCTTTTCGAAAAGGGCCTGTCGTAGCGTTTTCCCGAGGAATCCTCTTGTGATGTTTTCCAGTAGAAGCCCTTCGTGCTGCTTTCCAAAGGATTTCTCTTGTCAGGCTTTCTACTGCACTTCCTGTTTGGTGTTTTCCGACGGATTCCTGTTGCCAGGCGCTCCGATATAATCCATTTTGTTGCGCTGTTCAAAGGATCTTTATTGCGAGACCCCGAGAAATTCTGTTAGTTTATTTGCCAACCTGGTTTCAGTTGTTTGTTCCCACAGTATCCTTCTGATTGTTGTTTGTTCAAAGGGATTCCAATTCTGATTGTTTGTAACAATATGCGTTTTGCTAGACAGCGCTTTCCAACTGATCCCTGCTGTGAGGCCATGCAATAGAATTCCTGTGTAGAATTTCGCACAGTGTTCTAAGCCTGAGGCTGTCCAATCGAGCCTCTTGTTTTGTCCAAAGGCTTCCTCGTGTGATGCGACCCATTAGAAACTTTCAGCATTGCTGTCTAGCGTTTTCGTTTTCGACGTTTCCAGCAGAACCCTTGATTATGATGGTTCCGAGCGGATTTCTGTTGCGAGGCCATAGAAACTAAGTGGGGTGATTTCCGAAGGGTTCTTGTTGCGGGCGCTCCAATACAACCTTGTTTTGTGTTGTTCAAAGGATCTTTGTTGTGAAGTCTTCCGGTGCAGTCTTTGATATTCCTTTCCACATGGTTCTAACTGTGAAGTGTCCCCGCAGAGTCCCTCTGAATCGCTTTTCAAACTATTCCCAGCATGATTGTGTCTAACATAATGTGTTCGTAGCGCTTTCTCATGGACCCCTGTTGTGAGGCCATCCAGTAGTCCCTGTGTAGCATTTCGCACAGAATTCCGGGTGCGAGATTTTCCAATGTAATCCGTTTGTGGCGCTCTCCAAAGGATTCCTGATGTGAGGCTCTCAATCGAATCTCTTTGTGGCGCTTCTCACAGGACTCCCGTTGCGATGCTTTCCACTAGAAACCATCAGCAGTGCTGTCCAAAGCGGCTTTTCAATACAATCCCTTGGTCATGGGAATATTTTTGCTTCGCTTCCCAGAGCGATTCGTTTGTGATGCTTAAGGAAGGAGATGCATATAATGTATATGAGAGAGAGAGAGAGAGAGAGAGAGAGAAAGGCAAAGGGAGAAAACGAGAGAGGAACTATAAGGATAATGATAAAGACAAGGCTGAGAGCTCGTACAAACTTTCCTGGCGAAATTCCAGCCCCATGCCTTTTGGCACAGGGCTGGAGTTCCGAAGGGCTCGCTCGGGGTCATTTTTTGTGAAGAGGCTGGCGAAGAGTGAGCGAGAAACACAGAGATAAATTTATATATATATATATATATATATAGAGGGATATATGAATATTAATAAGAGAAGAATATCACGATAAAGAGAACAAGACATTCACGAAAACATTCAAAAACAAAAACACTCAAAACAGTGAGGTCTGCCACAATCCCCTGGCCCCGTCGCCTCCCTACTTTGCACTCTTCCGCCTTACCCTGGTCTTCCTGCTCCTCCTGCTCCTCCCGCTCCTCCTACTCCTGCTCCTGCTGCTGCTGCTCATCCTCTTGCTCATCCGCTACCTTGTTCTCCAATTTACATAGCTTCCCTTTCTGCTTGCGCATCTCAGGATGGAGTCATTTTGGGGATCCAGGTCCGTTTGGACACCCATCGACGGATAGTGAACAGGCCAGCGCAATGGGCCGGGATGGGTAGGCGGGGTAGGATGTCAGATATGGTGCATGCCCGAACCCAGCTTGCCTTTGCCCCTCTTCCGTCCCCTCCTCCTGGCACTTTCCTGGAGGCGGAGGAGGACGAGGAAGTCGACGACATTGACGACGGCGATGACGACGACGACGACGGTGACGACGACGGCGATGCAGACGACCACGTTCACAGGGTCGATTTCGATTCGATCGATCCGACTCGACATCGATTTCGGCAGGCTCGATCCGATTAGGTTCTGATGTTCAGACGATCCGATGCGTCCCGATGCTAGCGTCGCTTTGTTGTGCATCCTGTCGCAGTCGATCAGATCCGATGTCGGCTCCGTGCCGATGCAGCACGATCCGACGCAAACTCCGCTCTGATCTGGCTTGTCTTGCGTCCACGACCGCGACGACGGCGGCGACCACCACGCTCGCGCCCACGCCGACGACGCAAGCGGCGCCAGCGGCGACCCGGTCCGGCGCCCCAGTCCGGTGGCTTTGGCCGCGCGTGACGAGTTCGACGGCATCTCCGCTCTCGCCGGGGCGGTCGGGGGGGCCATCGGGCACGCACAGGTCCGAGCTGCTGCTGCTGCTGCTGCTGCTCGCCGCCGCCGCCGCCGCCGCCGCCGCCGCCGCCGCCGCCGCCGCCGCCGCCGCCGCCGCCGCCGCCGCCGCCGTCGTCGTCGTCGTCGTCGTCGTCGTCGTCGTCGTCGTCGTCGTCGTCGTCGTCGTCGTCGTCGTCGTCGTCGTCGTCGTCGTCGTCGTCGTCGTCGTCGTCCTGTTCCTCCTCCCTCCTCGTCCCCTTCCCACTGGCGCCCGCGCCGCTGCAGCCTCTGGCGCGGAGGTCCTGGCAGGCCCAGGGACACCCGGCGTCGTGGTCAGCCGCAGGGCACCCTGCCCACGGTGGGGTGTCCTCCAGTCTTGCCCGTGGCCAATATACCTGGGCCTCGGGGGCTGGAGGAGCAGGAGGAGGAGGAGGAGGAGGAGGAAGAGAAGGAGAAGGAGGAGTATGAGTAGGAGGATGATGAGATGGAGGAGGAGGAGGAGGAGGAGGAGGAGGAGGAGGAGCAAAAGGAAGAAGAGGAGGATGATGAGGAGGAGGAGGAGAAATATGATGATGATGAGGAGGAGGAAGAGGAGGAACAAGAGGAGGAAGAAGAGGATGAGGATGAGGAGTTGGAGGGAGGGAGGGAGGGAGGAGGAGGAGGAGGAGGAGGAGGAGGAGGAGGAGGAATGACAGACATGCGACGACGACTACTACTACTACTACTACTTCTACTACTTCTACTACTTCTACTACTTCTACTACTTCTACTACTTCTACTACTACTACTACTACTCCTCCTCCTCCTCCTCCTCCTTCTACTACTGCTAGTAATACTTGTACTACTACTACTACTACTACTACTACTACTTCTATTACTACTTCTATTACTACCTCTATTACTACTACTTCTTCTACTACTACTACTGCTGTTGCTACTCGTACTACTACTACTACTACTACTACTACTACCACCATGTTTTAACAACGAATCATAATACCATACTAATAATATTAATGATACTGAGAAACAAAGAACCACATTACAAACACTACGAATACGAGGAACACTAAGACAACTACAACTAATACAAGTACCACTAAAAAAGATAGTACTACTACTAATTAAAAGACGACGAAGAATACACATAATGCAAACTTGAATAATCATAGGAATACTATTCTGAAGACTAGTGGGAAGACGAACGATAATGCTATTACTCATAATAATAACAGTCATACTCATATTATTGTTACTCGTAGAAATAAGATGGCTTATATCAATAATATTGGAAATGGGAATGCGGCGAATACTAATCATGATACTCATTATAACATCACGAAACTTGTTACTACTACTACTATTACTACTACTACTTCTTCTTCTACTACTTCTTCTATTTCTACTACTACTACTGCTGGTTATACTAGTACGGCTACTACTATTACTAGTAGTAGTAGTAGTAGTAGTAGTAGTAGTAGTAGTAGTAGTAGTAGTAGTAGTAGTAGTAGTAGTAGTAGTAGTAGTAGTAGTAGTAGTAGTAGTAGTAGTAGTAGTCTTAGTCGTAGTAGTAGTAGTAGTAGTAGTAGTAGTAGTAGTAGTAGTAGTAGTAGTAGTAGTAGTACTACTAATAGTAGTAGTAGTAGTAGTAGTAGTAGTAGTAGTCGACTTACGTCGTATTTGTTAACCACACACACAAACAACCCCCCCCCCCCCCCCCCCCCCCCACCCCCTTATCACACACCCCCCACTAGTATAGTAAGTAGTTGTAGTCGATGTAGTCGTCGTCGTAGTAGTAGGAGTCGTAGGTAGTAGTGGTAGTTCAGTTAGGACGTGGGTAGTGGTAGTAGTTTCGTGTCGTAGTAAGTAGTAGTAGTAGTTAGTAGTAGTAGTAGTAGTAATAATAATACTAGTAATAGTAGTAGTAGTAATCGTAGTAACAACAGCATTCTTAACAACTGATAGCAATATTAGTGCTGCTGTTAATACTAGTTTTTGCAAAAAACAGTCAAATCATAATACTAAGAAGGCGAGTAATGATACGACGAAGAATAGTAATACTGCGGAGGAGTGTGCTGACGACGACGATGACGCCGACAGGCCGGCGCCTCGATCGCCGTGGCCATGGCGCAGGGCATCGCCGCGCAGGTTGAGAGGAGGGACAACGGGAGGGCGGCGCAGTGGCGCTTGGCTGCCATGGAGAGGCTGCCAGGGGATGGGTCCGGGAGGTACGGTCCGGAACTTTGGCCTACAGTGGAGGCCCATGCCAAGAAGCACCCTGCCTGCCTCCAGGGTGCCCTGCGTTTCTTGGGTTTCGATGGTCTTGCTCTGGAAAGCGCGACGTTCCCGCACCACAAATCGATGGACGTCCCAGGGTCTCAGGGTTGGGTTTCTTGTGGGAGGTTTCCTGTGGACTGGCCTCCACTGTACAGTGTCGCTGTCGCCGGCTCTGGCCCACCACGCTTCGGCGCGACGTGCTGTCCATCTCCCGGTGCCCGGGCGTCAGCATCCCGAGTTTCTTCCGGTCTTCCCGTCCCGCGAGGCGGAGCGGCACGCTGTAGCCGCCGTCAGGGCACAGCGTGGCGCTGGGGCCGCCGCAGCGACACGCGAATCGGCGACGATCCTCGTTCAGTCTGGGTCGTGGCTATCGTTCTCTTTCGCTCCATAAGAGTATCCGGGGCACGTCGCCGTTGGGAGACGTCAATCTCGGCATGGTGGGATGTGTCAAGCTCGGCACGGATGAGTGGTCGGACATGTGCAGAAGTCTGAAGACCAACATCGAATCAAGCCAATCTCGCAGTCCCGTCCGGCAGTGGGCCGCGGAACTCGCCAATAGCAAGGTGCGACTGCAGGAGAGGATTCTTCGTCTGAGCCATCACACATTAGTGAGTCTAGTCGCGGCCTGGAACCCGAGCAGCGTTGCCGACGCAAAGCTGCCAGTCCAGCCGAAGCGTTGCAGAGGCAGGCCACAGAGGGCTTGCGACATATTTGCAGCATGATTCCCCCTCCCCTCCCTCGCCCGCCCCCTTCATCCCGCCCCTTCTCGCTCCTGTCCCCCCACTCTCTCTACACAGCGACGCCGGGCCAAAGGCGTCACGCGGCGCAGCGGCGCCTTGATGCATACATCAACAGAAATTATCATGCATGTGTCATTCGTGTACTTTGTTCCATTCCGCGCCCGGTATCGGACCGGGCCTCGTGCTCGCATGGGACCTTGCCATGCCTTGCCTCGCGGCCGCTGGGAGACCGTCAGCGTGCCACTCCTTCCTTTCTGTCAAGCTGCCCGGTGTGGAGTGCCTTCAACAGCAGCACGACGCTGATGGGCTGCCCACGGGGAGGTGTGATTGACGTTGTGGTTGCCCCCCCATGCCCAATGCCCAATGCCCAATCGCAAGAACAGCCCACGGCCCAATCGCAAGAACAGCGCAGACGTCTCAATCGAGCGGCGCGGAGTTCTTAGTGCACGATTGGCGCACGCGAGTCGGTAGAACAGCGCGGCGTTACTGATCGTAGCTGGCGCCGGCGGCCACCAGATAATCAGCTCGCAGGCTTGTGGCCGCGGCGGAGGGAGCCACCTTCCCCGGACCGGGATCCCGACCACCCTGCGAGAGGTGCGCACTAGCGGGGCGTCCCGGCCCGAAGCCTCGTGGCCAGCTTCCTCTTCTGCCTCGTCCTTCTCTCTCTCCTTCTCTCCCGCTACTGCTAAGTCGGGCATGTCATCCTACAGGAGGAATATCCAAAAAGAGTCAAAGAATAATAGGGGGACGAGTTTTTGACAATTTTTCAATTTTGATGGAATATGTTTTGAGTTTTTTGTTCGTCCACAATCCGCCTGTAGGAGGACATGCCCGACCTAACTCTACTGCCTCCCTCCCTCTTCCCTTCATTGCCGTCACCGCCACCGTCGCCGTCGCCGTCGCCGTCGCCGTCGTCGCCGCCGTCGTCGTCGTTCGCCGTCGCCGTCGCCGACGCCATCGCCGTTGCTGTCTCTGCAGCCGCCGCTGCCGTAGCCGTCGCCGTTGCCGTCGTCGCCGCAGCCATCGTTGCAGTCGTCGTCGTCGTCGTCGTCGTCGTCGTCGTCGTCGTCGTCGTCGTCGTGTTCGCGCTCGCGCCTGCGCGAGGCGCATCTCGCAGCTCGACCGGCGGGCGGAGGACCTCATAGGCGCAGTGGAGCGCGGCGGCATCGAGCCGGACGCAAAGGCTTCGCTCGTAGTCGTCGTCGTCGTCGTCGTCGTCGTCGTCGTCGTCGTCGTCGTTGTCGTCGTCGTCGTCGTCGTCGTCGTCGTCGTCGTTGTCGTCATCGCCGCCATCATTATCTTCGTCTTCGCCGTCGTCGTTGTCGTCGTCGTCGTCGTCGCTGGCATTGTCGATTTTGTCTATTCGTCGTCGTCCTCCTGCCCCGTCCCTTCCTCCCACCTGCTGGTTCTTCCCCTCCACCCGGTCCACCTCCTCCTGCTCCTCGTCCTCTGCTCCTCTTCCTCCTGCTCCTCCTCCTCCTCCTCTTCTCCGTAGCCGTTTTGGCTCAATGCGATGATGTCGACAGGGGAAGAAGTGGATACCGCGAGTCCGCGGCTGACAAGACTTCTTGAAGTCTAACAACATTCTCCTCACACCAATCACACGGCGTTTGGGGTGGTGGGTAAACGGGGATCTTTCCCGGTTCTGCCGTCCCGAGCCTCACACTTTCATGCGTTTCCTCATCTTCGCGCACTTGTAGTTCATGCCCAGTGATGGCACAGTCGATGCATCTCGCAGCGGCAGTGGTGCGTCCGCACGGGATCGCCGTGTTCGACAGTGACGCAGAGATGATTAACGCCGTCGTCGTCGTGACCGCGACCGCAGAAGAGGTTGCTCGAGCTCGCTCTCTGACAGTAGCAGCGGCATTCGTGTCCCTCGCCATGGTGCTGATGCTCACCGAGACGACCGAGCACCCGCCCATGCTGGTGCTGCTGCTGCTGCTGCTGCTCGTGACGGTGTCACAGGGTCCCTGGCGGTGCAGCACCTCCACCTCCAATGTCGCGCGCCGAGGCTGCACATGATCTACGAGACATCGACCTCATGTCCACGTTCTTTGACGAGGGAATACATGGGCCCCTCGGCCTAACCCTCTGCATGGTGGTGGGGCTCCTTGGGTTGGTCATGCTCATGCTGCGCCTGCCGCCCCCTCTTCGTCTACCCCTGGCTCCCAATCTGCTTCTGGCATTGAAGCCGTCGCGCGGAAACATTCATGCTCCAGATGGACCAAGCCACGACCCAAGTGCAAAGCATGTGGCAAACCGCACACACGGTTATCCAGAACACATTGGTCGAGCTGCTCCGTCCCCAAGGTCGGCGGCTTGATCAACATGATCTAGACGTCCGCAGTCTTCACGGTTGATCTCGCACGCTTGGCGCAGTGTGATCGTCCAGAAGGCCCCAGTATTTTTCGGATCAGTTGCGCACAACCCACGGCGGAGTCGGCAGCCAAAGAAGGCATCGCCACATGGCTCTCGGACACGGGCATCAGACACGATTAGTCGTCCATCCATGGCCAGAGTCTTGGACGCAACTTCTACATGCATCCAAATGGGGGCGCGCCTGGTGTTGCTCTTGCTGTTCGTCTTGCTCAGCATGTGCCGCTACCCGGTCGCAAGTGGCGGGGTTTCCAAGTTGCGGGTGTCATTTGTGTTCAAGATGCGCTATATATCAATCGCGGCGAGTCCCCTGAAGTAGTTTGCCGTGAAATTCACAGCACACGTATCCTGGTTAATTTACAGTTTTCAGATCTGAATATGATATAGGGGGTGCCTGCGTTTTCGAGGCCCCATCAGCTCCGATGCTCTTCCCGCGTTAGCTGATGAGTCTTCTCGCTTGGCATGGTCGCCCCAGGGAGTGGCCCATTTCGAGGTCGAGCTCGACTACCACGCCATCTCCGCGACCTTCCGAAAACAAAAAAACCTTCCAGGGTGTTGGCATATCGGCATGGGCGCTGTTCTAGCAGGTGGACACCGTGGAAGAGCGCAGCATCTTTTCTTGAGTTGAAAGTGGGCACATGGAGCGCGCGTGGCTTGCTACGTTGGAAGCACCATCGTCGTCGTGCCAAGCTCTCCAAGCTCGAGGCCTCCTCAGGGCCCGAGCAGTAGTTCCCCCCAAGAAGTGCGTGGCAACACGATCACGCTCCGCGCGCCCATCTATCAGTTCAGTTATCAATAGGGATGTGTGTGGTGATGGTGGTGGTGCGATTCTTTTCCCATGGCGCGATGCGGGCGCTCTTGATCGCCTACCTGCCCATCGGCGCCCCCCATGCGCCCATCGTGTCCATGTCCCTGGCCGCGTCCAGCCCCTCGGCGTTCAGAGCCCCGTCTCGGGCAAAGATGTGCGGGTCCTGCGCGTGCGCAACTGCCATATTCCTCGCGAAGCTAGGACTGGTGTCCGACGACGATGGACTTGGGGCGTAGAGTGGGCTCAAGCTAACGAACATACATGGCTTGCCATTCGTGCCGGTGACTTCGATGTTTGTGACGCGGCGAACCACTCTCTTCTATTCCCTCGAAGGCGGCGTGCTCGCCTTAGTCGATGTGGGCGGTCTTCGCGAGCTGCGCTCCTCTGGCGGGATCTCTTCCAGCGTGGCATGCTGGAGTTCGAGGGCCCCTGGCCAATTGCTTATTCGCGCGCGTCCGAGACGCTGGGGGCCACTGACCGCGTCTTCATCTCACCCGGCGCGTGCTTCGCCGTGGAATGTGACTGCGTTGTCAGCGTGGTCCGTTAATCCCAGCGCCTTCCAGACTGGGTCCTTTCGAACTTCGCCACCGTGGTGATGCGACGGGCTCCTCGACGACCCGGGGCTGCTGAACACGGCGGCTTCCCCTCCTTAATTTCCAGGCACGAGCGAGACAGCAAGATCTCGCGGAACTTCGTGGGCGCGGGCAACCTTGGCAGCGGCGACGCCAACTTGGCGTGGATGGGGATCAGGGTCCTTGGGATCATGGCTGCCCGCGTCACGCGCAGCGAACTACAGCGGGGCCTTCGCGCTCCAGAGGGAGCTGGTGCGGCGGAGGTGAACGGCGTGACCCTGCGGGCCATTGCCCGTGCGAAGCGGCGCCGGGGTGGCCGCCCCGCCCGGCGGCCCCAGTGCGCCGCCGACCGTGGCAATCGCTACTTGGGGGTTGTAGACTGCGGGCTGGTGTGCGTCGGCGACCCCGGGGGCCGCGGCAGCTTCGCTTCGGCCGCGAACCGGATGCGTTTCGAGGGGGCGGCCAAAGCTGGGCGTGCTCATCGCCATCAAGAGGCCGCCAGGGCGATGATTCGCTGGCGGGGGCCACAGAAGCCACGAAGCTGCAGGCGACCTTCGCGCGACAAGCGACGGCGTAGAACCTGGCTGAGGAGGTTCCCTCTCGGCTCTCGAACACAGCCAGCTTGGGCATGGTGATGTTCTGCGTGGGCCCGGAGACACGGCGGCGGCCCTCGCCGAGTGCTGGCGCCCGATCTCCGAGGCCGCTTCCCGCTTTGAACAGGCCATCCAATAATATTTAGATGCCCGCCTCCCCGTCTTCCCGCGCCCTGACTTGCTCCTTCCTTCTCCCCGGGGTCTCGCGAGAGCAGTGAGATGCGGGGGGCGCCCGTCCCCCAGCCCCGGTCCGCTCCCGTGCGGGGTCTGGCGGGCTGTTCCCGTGGCCAGCGAGATTCCGTGCGACGCGTCGTTGCGGATGTTCTCTGGCCAGGGCCCTGCCGAGGGCCTAAATCATTTTAGGTTTGTCTTTGTCCCCAGGGGCGGGGGTCCCCGAGACCTCGACGATTGCGCAGCGGGCGCGGGCGCCTTCGGGGCGCTCCGTCAAACGCAAAAACCGATAGTGAGGCCTTCGCGCAGACCGTTAATCTTCACTTCAGTTCTGTAGGCATCAAGCATGACCAGGGCATTCAGCCGGATTCATAGGGGCTGAAATTTTGGCGCGCACGCCGTGTATCTGGAAGCCGAAGCTCGTCTGTGTTGCATAGGTGATGGCGCCGCGGATCGCCGCCCATGTTTTCTCTTGCTTGATATTCGCGCAGCATCCCTTAGCATGTCTCAGACATGGTTACGGGAAGCCCTGAAACATTTCAATATCCCTGAAGGATAGTGACAAGCGATTGTGGCCCTCTGGGGCCCTCTCGGCCGACGCAGTTGGTTCCATGATAGAAGGGTCTGGGCGACGTGGGCTTCTCGACCCCCGAGCTGGCGCCCCCCCGGGATGCCCGCTGAGCGGCGCACTTTGGGCTCTCGAGATGGCCCCTTCTGCAGGCGCATCGACGCGGTCTCGCGTGCAGCGTGTCTGCGCCTGGCGCCCCTCAAGGCCTGCGCCGTGCTCGAAGGAACAGCTCTTGGCCGCAGTCGTTCCCGCTCCTCCCCCCTCTCGAGCTCGCTGCTGGCGTTGGCGCCGACGACGTTGGAGCTGTCTTCCCTGACCTCTTCTCTGCTTCCTCTCCTTCGCCCGCTGTTCCAAGCGGCGTCTGAGCTTGCAGGCCTTGACCTCCAACCCGAGAAATGCTGCTTGGTCCCGCTTTTGGGCGCTCTCGAGGGCGACGGGGTTAGAAGGTGTTCCGCGAGGCTGTCGTAACCCTTGTGCCCGAGATGGGGTGCTTTCGTGGTGTACTTTTTGCTGTTGCTTCGGGGTCCCGGCCCCCGGGCTGGCCTTGCATATCAGTTTGCGTCGGGCGGCCAAAAATAGTGGTCGCGTTCAAGAAAGGCCGCGGCGACGCGGGCTCCGACTGACGCGAGTTTGACGGTGCGCCGAATGCGGATCCTCCCAGGCGCGTCTTATGCTGCCCAAGTCTCCCTCTTCTTTGAGAAGCTTTTGCAGCGTGAGTCGCGTGCGCTGCGTGGGCTCTGATTCCATGGCGCACTTTATCATCATTTGCCCAGTGCTGTGGCGTGCGGCCGATCTCCCCCCCGCGCCCCCCCCCCCCCGCGTTCCCGTCGGTTCGATTTTGTTTGGGGGGCGAGCTGGGATGCAAGGGGATGGGGAGCGAGCGCGCGCGCGCGCCCTCCCGCAGTGGCCCGAGCAACCTGCTTGGCCGAACGCGCGCAGGTTTGCGCCAGCCACTCCCCGCCTTGCTGGGCGGGCGCCCAGCAGGCCCGCAGGGGCAAGTCGTTATTCCCGGGGCCCCGTGGCTCCGTGAACGGCCAGGGGCGGCCGGAAATTGCAGCTGGGAGCCTTGGAAGCAAAACTCCCTCTGCGCCTCTGGCCACGAGCCCCTCGCCCTCCCAGCGTGCCGCGCGACGTCCGCCCGCCCCCCCTCCACCGCTCATGGCTTCGCGACGTTGCCGCCGCTTTGCGCGCCGCGTGCCCCCTCGCCGCGCCGCCGCAGGCCGACCGGGCCGCCCCGCTCGACGCGCCCGGCGCCGGTCGGATATGCTGCTTTCTGGGGAGTGCGTCATCGTCGGAGTTTGCCAGGCGGGGCGCGTCGACGCTGCTGCCCCAGGGGCGGCGGCCGCTTACTTTCCCTCCTTACCTGCGCGGGTGCACGCTGCCGCCGTTTCTGTGGTCTTAAGGATGAGCGAGCGACGTTGTCTTCGGCGGGGCCTCCCACCTCGGGTGGGGGCCCGAGGTGGGCGGGGGCGGTGGGGGCAGCTGCAGCTTGTGTTGTGATGAGTGGCTGACGGAGGGGGCGGCCGCGTGCGTGGCGTCGTAGCATGGCCCAGCAGAGTTTTACTTCCCGCGGAGGCCCTCGCCCGCGGCGTTCTCCCGGCTGGGCAGAATCCGGAAGTCCACGTCGCCGTGCAGCTTGCAGCTGGGCTGGCGGGCTGTGCGCCGCGCGCCCGTTCCAGCCCTGCTGCTCCCACGGCGAGCCGCTTCGCGACCTCCCGCCGCCTGCCCGCCCGCGGCGCCAGCCCGGGAACCAGTCGACGGCCCCTCCCGCCCTTGCCAGGACTGCGCGAGCCTCGAGATCGCTCTTGACCATGTCCCCGCCGTGGGCGGGGCGCGCGACCGCCGAGTCTCGCCGCGGCGCGACTGGCATTGCAGCGTGTAGCAGAAGTTCGCCAGGCAGACTAGGATCGCTATGCGAGCCGACCTGCTATAGGAAAACTGATTGTCGCGCGCCTTCCCCCGCCGCGGACCGCCCCGACGACGCCCTCCCGCGCCTCTGGCGGCCCTGCGAGCGGCCGGGGCAGTGCTCCAGGATCTCCCGAGCCGACTGCCAGACGGCTGCGCCCCGCTTCTGGCCGGCGACGCGAGCTCCGCCAAGGTCCCCAATCCGGAATCAGCAGTGGCCTGTCGCGCTCGCCTTATGTCTCCCCCACCGAGTGGGCGCCAATGCCGCGGCCAGGCATGGCCGCTACAGCTTTCGGGCCATCGTCGACGCCCTCGGCGTCTCTTCCCGCGCGGCACTTTAGCGCCCAGTCGTTGCGTGGATCGAGAAGGACAGTCGCCGGGTCGAACCTGACGACCCGCGGCAACTGATCCCTGGTGCGCACCTGGCACGTGGAGAGGAGCAGGAACGGCTTGGTGCGACCCGCGTCGCCCTGTCGGACGACGCGCGCGCCGCCCTTGCGTGCTCGCTCGGCAGTTCTAGCCGCGCACTTCAGCGGGCTCGGCGCGCTCCGCGGCCACGGCGCCCGGGGCCATCTCCAATCCCTTGGCTGGCATGGGCCCGGGTCCAAGGGTCGTAATGGAGCTCCATTCGCCTCTAAGTGAATCCAACTGAACTTCCATCCGTCTTTGCCAGGGTCCTAGTAGAGCTCCGTCCATCCTTGCTAGGGTCTTAGTAGAGCTCTGTCCGTCTCTACCATGCTAGGATCCGATTGCAGCTTTATCCATCTCTATTCGAATTCGATTCGGGCTCCATCCATCTCTAGTAGGACCTTCTCTACGAGGACCCTATTGGAGCGCCATCCACTTCTAGTAGGATTCCGTTAGAACTCCATTCATCTCTATTAGAATCTAATTAGGGCTCCATCCATCTCTGCGAGGGTCCTGCTAGACTTCCATCCATCTCTACGCGGACTCTATTTGAGTTCCGTTCATCTTTATTCGGATCTTATTAGAGCTCCACCGATTTCTACGAGGACCCTATTAGAGATCCTCGCGTCCCTGTTAGGATCTCTTTCGAATTCCGTCCATCTCTACTCGGATCCAAGTAGAGCTCCGCCCATTTCTGTTTTGATCCCAGTAGAATTTCCATCCATCCCCAATAGAGTCCGATTTGCCTTCCATCCGTCCGTAATGGGGTCCAAATATGGATCCATCCAATCCGAGTATGATCCAATTCGAGCTACAGTCTTCCCTAACAGGATCCAATGATAGCTTCATTCGTCCCTCATAGGGTCCTATTAGAGTTCCATCCATCCCGGAGAGGATTCTATTAGAGATCCGTCCTTCCCTATTCGGATCCTGTTAGAGCTCCATCCACCGCTAACAGGGTCTTATGAGCAGAAGCAGCCGGCGGCGTCGCATCGCCAGTGCGCGAGCGTTTGCGAAGGTAAGGCTTCGTGGACTTATATAGGCTCCAGTGGATTCTTTGGTTCGTTGTAGGCGTGGGTGCTGGCTGCTGGTGGGGAGGGGCCCAGGAGTCGGGTGTCGGGAATGAGGACGCCGGGCTCCTGTCCCCCTTGGGGGGAGGGTCGCAGGAAACCGTTGATGCTTTGTTGTTGTTTCTGTTGTTAGCGAGCAGTATTAACATGGACGTTGTTGTTGTTGTTGCTGTTGTTTTTGCTGCTGTTTTTTTTTTGATTGTTTTTTGTTGTTGTTAGGGATGTTGTTGTCGTCGTCGTCGTGGTTGTTGTTGTCGTTGAATTCTCACTACGGAAGAATAATTATTGTTCATCCCCCATCTGGTGACCATTGTGTTTTTCAATTGAAGTGCCCTTTCCGGGGTTCGCACCTTTGATTTATACGGGAAATTCGCTAGGGTCCAACTGCTTTGTTGGTCCCCGAACTACAACAACAACAACAACGGCTCCCGCCTGATAGTTATTTGCAATTTATTACCAAATCGCGCTCTCGCGCGGGATTTCCTCACACATGATTCAGGAATCGC
>CAUYUJ010015259.1:166968-201968 GCA_963575745.1 Prorocentrum cordatum
AGCCGCTACTGTAGCTTGCGTGGCCTCCTTTGTGAGTTTTTTTTTGTTCGGTTCCAGGACGGTGTTATTCTCCTGCTGCGGCGCCTTGCCAGTGGCGGCACCTTGAGGCTCCTCGACCATGACCCCTGCCTGCTCAAGCTGCTCGGCGATGGCGTTTGTCTGCTGCGGCGTCTCGCCAACGGCCGTCTACTGGATCTCCTCAGCCGTGGCCTCCGACTGCTGGGTCTCCTCGTGAAGGGCATCCCTGCCTGTGCTGCGACTTTGCGGGCCTCGGTGGCAGCTCCCAGGGGCGCCGCCGGCTGCCGCCTCGCCGGCAGACGTTCTTTGGATCCGGCTCCCCTGGGCAGCAGACCTGCTGCTCGCCAAGATGAGGAGGAGGAAGGAGGTATGAGGAGGGAGAGGGAAGGAGGGGGGAGGGGGCAGGGGGTCTGGTGGGCGCGCCCAGGATTTCTTTCGGGTATGGCCAGGATCCCGGGCAAGGGGACCCACTTCAAACGGAGAAGGTTAAAGGCGAGGTATAAATCGAGCATGTACCGCTGCCGTGCCTGGCTCAAGCCGGGCCCGGCCTGATATGTGACTGTGCCTCACTGAGGCGCACTACTTGCATCCGAGATCGGAAAACATCCTTTTCCATTGACGATGCCCATCCTACTCTTTACTCCAGATCCCATGCTTCGTCTCGCTCTCTTGCTCATGCGCTATGAGCCTAAGCCTGGGATATGGAAGCGCCTAAGGCGGACTGTATACCTAAGCTTACCAGCTTGTTTTCGACTTGGTAGCGGAGCTGGCTACACTCTCGTGTGGCTGGCTCTCGCTCTGATTCCTGTAATCCACGGCACAACTTGGTGGACTACTACTACGGTGGAATACCATGTTGCGCCGGCTCTGCGAGGAGCGGAGCCAGTCCGCGATCGAGCTAGCGGGGCAACCCGCGAACTCGAGACGCTCTCTCCTACCTCACTGCGCTACTTCACTCCCGACTTCCACCAGATGCCAATCGGCAACTCGATCGAGAACGTGGTCACCCTGCGGGGCTACCCGCAGCGGGGCCACCTGCATCCCGTGCCAGTCAGGCGCCTCACGGCTACCACGCCAGAGCCTGACAAACCACAGCCTAAACCAATCACCGAAGCCGAAATGCACATGCACTGGATTAAGATAACTATCTTCGGCATTCTGTGGGTAATAATGGGATGTGCTGTGGGATACATGCGGCAGGGGATGGACGACACGCGTACTACTGGCCCTTCATGGGACCCTGCCGGTACTACGCCTTTTCGCGAATACGTTCGCGAAGTACATGCATGGTTAAACGTAACGAGCGGCAATATGACACCACCACAACAAGCTGCAGCACTACAACGAGGCCTTCAAGGTCTGGCTCGTCGTATCGCCATGCAGGTCCCCTCCCAGATCATCAATTATGGTGTAACTGTCAATGGACAGCCAACGGATGCAGTAACCTACATACTGTACTTACTGAGCACCAAATTTGAAAATCTGGAAGATGAGCGCCAGCTCAACTCTGGCACGGCCCTTATCGACTTCCGCGTCGAAAGGGGCGAGCGAATCGACTCAGTATTAGCTCGATTCGAGATGGCCCGTGACGAGGCTAACTCTGTTGGCTTTGTCATCCCCAACTTTCAGATCCTAACGCTGATTCTCTTCAGAGCGTTAGGCGTTGGCGCGTCACGAGCCCAACACCTGCTTGAGCCCTTCAATCATCAGATGCCCCGAACACAAGCAGACTATGACAGGCTGCTGACCAGGATGAGGAACTACGGACATGTTGCCGAGCGCTCTCCTGGTAACATAGCGGGTATCTTCACAGGGCACCACTCACATGCAGGTGTTTACGCCACGACTGCGGGGTCACCCGCTGGTCCTGGCGAGCCAAATCCCTGGGCTGACCCAGCCGATATGCCCAACGAGGCCACTGCCCTTCTAGGGCAGACCGGCCAGGCATCGGCAGAGGCAGCTGAGGCGAACGCCTGGTCGAACTACTCGCCAGGCGCCGCCTACACTGCAAGCCCGCCCTCGGGCACAACCCTCTGGGGCCAAGCGGAGTCATCCGCTCAATGGTCTCAGCCACCCTCACCGTTTGAATCTGGCACTGACACAGATACCTCATCTGACGATGAGCACAATGGAATAGTCTCTGCTGGTAATGACTATCCAGCGGATGACACTCACCTTTCTGAACAGCAAAGGGCGGAAGCCGCCTTTATGGCTTATCGCAAATCAAAACGCCGTTGGAGGCGCTTTATGAAGAAACCAGTCAGAAAGGTGAGACGTGCAGTACGCCGACATTTCAAACAATTTGGAAAGGGTCGTGGTAAAGGGGGTCGCAGACGCCGTATGCATGGTAGGGGTATTACTGCTTTCCTCACGTCCTTAACTGATATGGCTTTTGAAGAAGTTCTTATCGGAGGCAAAGGTCGGGGTCACAGGCGGACCTCCGGTAAGGGAAAGGGCGGAGGGGCAACCCTAGGGACGCTTCTGGTAATACTATGAAGTGTCATACATGCGGTAGCACAGAGCATTTGCGCGATCAATGCCCGAAGGGGAAAGGAAAGGGATCCGTACACTTGGCTCAAAATTCTTTTATGGATGACATAGATTACATTGACTACGAGTTTTACGTCAATCCAGAAGCGGCTCCCGCTGCGGGCTCCTCCACGTATTACGTGATGGCCCGCTATGCTGAAGCAACCGTGGCCCTGGAAGACTACGCAGTGACCCTCTTCGACGAGTTCCACGGCTGGGACGAGGTCGATGAGATTGCGTACAATGCTTGGCTCGGTCTTCCAGCGGGGCCACCCGCCGGTGACGAGGTCTCCGAAGCCGAGACTGTCCCGGCAACAGAGGAAGAACTCACCGCCGCGCTGGCCCCACAAGTGATTGGCATGCCGTTGCTGCCAAATCCGTCGTGGGCTGGCTCGGAGATGGGAGACGCCGATGACGAAATGCGGGGCCATCCCGCGTATTCCGACTCCGAAGAATCCGAAGAAGATTATAACGACATGCTCCAAGAGCAGGTTTCAGAAGCAATCCGACTCTTGAGTGCGCCAGCACAGCAGCAGATGACGATGAACGAACTGCTGTCGCACCCAGGAGTTGCCCGTCTACGTCCATACTTGGATTCGAACATGTCAGCATCTCAGATGCTTAAGCACTCCAAGCTCTAGCGGGGTCACCCGCCGAAGAGATGCTAGACACAACAGCGGGGCCACCCGCTTGGTCTATGGATGTATTCATGCAAGGTTGCGATCAAATGAACATTAACGACCTCTCGATGGAGCAGTTAAATGACATCGGATACTTCAGAAGCCCGTATCAAAACGTGTTCATGGTCCAGGACAGCTCAGAGGACTCGGAGGACATGCGGTACGCCAAGAGGGACAGGCGACCGTCGCCTCCCCGAGACTCAGAGCATGACGATCAAAGGCCAGTGACACGTGGTAGTGCGTCAGCGGGGCCAGCCCGCGGAAGGAGCCGCTCAGCTCCTAGACGCCCTACGCATGATGAATCGGGCTATCCATACAGCACTGAGCACTCCGTTGGAGTATCTGCTCAGCAGGTGCCGGATTGGTACATCCAATGGTACCCCGGCTACTCTATGGATACTCTTCGGCACTGGTATTCTAAGGAATACTGTGCCAAAAGGGACGAGACTGGCGCGATAATCCGTACCAAGGGCGGCAAGACCAAGACGCCAGAGGCCTGGGACAAAAGGGCGAAGAAGCAGGAGATCATCACTGACCGCAAAACGTACAGAAAGCAAGTATGTCAGTGTGAGCCCTTTAAAGGCCACATGCGCAGGTGTCCGATGGACCGCCCCTCCAGGAGCCCTCACCATGGAGAGACCCCGTGGAATTGGTCTCATGGAGACGACGCGGGTAACGTCCATGATCCGAACAAAGAGGTTCCTGGAGGAGGAAAGCGCATCACAGAGGCCGATCGCGTCCCTATGACCGAAGAGGTGGCCAACACCGTCAAGGAAAATTGGGCAAAGCTTCCCAATGACCACCGCCTCAAGGAATGGAACCGCCGATTCCATAAGGAAGCGGGGTCACCCGCAGAATCCAGTAAGGAAGCGGGGTCACCCGCAGAATCCAGCAAGGAAGCGGGGTCACCCGCAGAAGCAGCACCAGCCGCTGGATCTGCGGACGAGTGGATAGACGTTGCCTCTGCTGCCGGGTCCGCCGCCGGCACTGACCGCACCGAGCTAAATGAAGAGTGGGCGGCGGAAGACGGTTCAGAGAATCCATTCCCTGACGGAAGCGCCTGCTGGTACTACAGTTCTTCGGCGCAGAAGTGGCTCATCACGAGGGTACTCTACCGCCATGAGAATGGCAAATACAAGCTGGCCATAAAGGGTGTTGCCGACATCGACCAGATGAGGCAGGTTACCCATGATCATGGCCAGCCAGAAGGCCCTCCTAGAGACCCTCCTGGTCCACGACCAGGCAAGAGCAGCAGACCACCTCCAAGACCTAGAGCCGACTCCTCGTCGTCACCGACTCCGGCGAAAAGGCTCTCGTCCAAGAGCCCCGAAGACACGCAGGGACGGGCGAAGGTCAGAGCGATCGCCAAGATGGACGACCCTGAGCCGGCAGATCCTCCTGGTCTATCCGTGACAGAGAGGAAGAAGGTCTTTGCTGGACCATCGACTCCGATGCCTCCAGTGACCCAAGGCGATGTCAAGGACGAAGCTCGCGACAAGCCTAAGGCAGCGTTCCGAGGTGACTGGACTCCAACACTGCATCAGCCACGCCTTGCACCACGACCAGGTTCGGCACGAATGAAAGCGCAGCCGAAGCCCGAAGCTGGGATGAGGTCGGTGCGGGCAGAAGCGGCCGCCAAGGCTAAGGAGGACAAGGGCTCTGCGGGGCCACCCGCTAAAGCGGCGCCAGCCGTAACAGCGGGGACACCCGCAGAAGGCACTCTCTCCAGAGAAGAACGCTTCAGAGTCCTCAAAGAGTTTGGCGACCAACAGAAACTGACTGATGATGCAGCTGCTGACAAAGGTCGCCAGAACCCTGGCGCGGAGTCATCTGCAGGAGCTGCCTCGTCAGCCGCAGGTTCTGCAGGGCCACCCATTAAAGCGGCGCCAGCTGCATTAGCGGGGCCACCCGTCAAGGCGCCGCCGGCTGCATTAGCGGGGCCACCCGCACCATGTCAGCCAATAATGTCTGTTCTGAGGGTCATTCCTTTGGAATGCAAGTTGTATTGGCAAGGCATTGTAGACAAAGGCCCGAGGCAGCCCATCAACCCACGAGTCACTCCAGACGACACGGACCGATATGAAGTCATTAATTGTCCGGTTCGTCGTAATTTCAGGTGTCACAATGACTGGGAGCGCGAACAACAGAAAGTGGGAAACATGCTGCGAGACAGGCCGCCACTACGTGTTGCGCAGCATAGAGAATCGCTCCTGAAGGTCATGCAACAGAACGGCGCTGATCCGACCCTGCCGAGTAAGGAGCAGATGACCAAGATATCGATCTGGTTTTCGACGGCTCTACGCCACAGTCCATATTATAAGGACAAACACAACCGATACTTCGAGAAGGTCAGCACTTTCGATCCGTACGACGGCTGGGTTGTCATTGACGATCTGCTGGCAAACTGGCAGGAAAATGATCAGTATAAACACTATCGTGACATGCACGAAGTGCTGATCAAGGGCAGGCCCCACTCGTCATTCGTGTACTGGGTGCTGCTAAACTGCTGTGAGATAATTGACCATCACGGCATGCAGAAGGGCAGGCTCCAGATGAAGTGCGTTGATGATAGCCTGCTGCTGCCGAAAAGGTTTCAACCAACGAACCGCAGGCCACAGTACTTCATCAGAGCTACGAATGGCCACAGCAGTCCAGGCGTCCACTGTCCCGAGTCGTTGTTCAGGCCGATCACAACATGGGCGAAAGAACCGGACGACCCGGTATATTTCATCCACGGGACGCAGTGGGAGTATGTCAAGGACATTCTTGCTAATGGCTTGTCATGCCTCGCACAGGACAACCCGAAGAGGAAAGGGGGGCGCCAATTTGTGCATGGCTGCCCCTACCTCCCGGGCGACCCGAGGATTCAATCGGGCATCCGTCCTGACTCGGAGGTGCTCATATTCTGCAGCATCAACAAGATGCTGTCCAGTGGCTTCTCTCTATGGAGATCAGCAAATGACATAGTCATGACACGGGGCCACGACGGGCGTATACCGCCCGATCATATCCTCCAGATAGTGAGCATTGCGAAATATCGGGTCGGCGAAGCCTGGACCAATCCGCTGTTTTATGACAAGACGCGGAGGCGGGGCCAACCCGCGGACAGGATTCGCACTGATGACTACCTGCCACTCAAAATGTGTGACAGAACTGTGGCGGTAATGGAAGATCATGCCATGTACCTCAAGGGCTGGGCTAAGACGGACGGTCGTCCATTCAATTTGGTCATGACCGAGCAAGATGTTGCTCCACGACCGTTCGAGACACAGACAGTCCTCATGATGAATGCCCAGGAGGACGAGGTCATGCCTGAGGCGGGGCCACCCGCAGGAGCGGGGACACCCGCCGTAGACACCTCGGACGGTTCATGGCAGCAAGTAGTCACACCGGTGGCGACGGTAGCATCTCCGTGGCGGCCGGACCAGCAGTCTTGGGTCCACGCTCTCAACAGCCATTTGACATCAGCTGACGTCTCTGGACTGACCGATCAGCTATACCGAGCTGACCCGTGGGCGGTGCACGCAGGTATCCAAGATGCACAGCAGAGGAACCTGCGCCCTCCTGCGGGGCCACCCGGCATCCTAGGGACACAACCACAACGCCCTCCGCAGCAAGCTGGAGGCGCGAGGTTTGTCCCCATGAGCGGATCAGATGGTGGCTCGCCGTATCGGACTCCGCCGTCCGAAACGAGCGAAAACAGCTTGTGGCAACGACTCCAGGCGATTCGCGGGAATCCGACGCTCGCAGCGGCACTCCAGGCGACCACTCCCTTCGGCACTCCGAGGGGTAGTGAAGGAGGAGTGGCTGCGGGGTCACCCGCCGAGCGAACGCCTGCGGAGTCGTCCGCACGTGCGGGGCCACCCGCTGATGGTCAGCAGGGCTCAGACTACGAACGTCGGGCGGCCACCTTGAGAGCACAGGCTACCTTTTTACAGCAACAAGCTGATAGAGTGCCCAGCCTGTTGCGGAACCGCAACATAGATGTTACGAATCATGGCAACTTTCGGCCTCTCTGGAGCTGGACCTCCGATGATGCTCCGAATGCAGATCCCACGAATCCACATCGACAGGTGTTTATTCCAGGGATAGCATCACACCCAATATATGGATGGGACAATCATGGACCAGCAGAGGCACCGGCCATGGATGCGCCGATGTACCCGGAGTACTACGCGCAGATGAATAACACTCCTATGATTGCGGGGCCACCTGCGAACGAGTACACTCGGAATCTGGCCAATGAGATGTACCGTTTGCAGTTTACACGAGCAGTTGACACGCAGTCTATGCCGCACTACGCCTACATGCCCACGCCGACGGACCCCGAGACCGTAGTTCAGCCAGCTGGTCTCGCGGTGCCAGCCGCTCTGGGCAGCATGCCAGACTACATTCGCGACGTGCACAACACGCAGCAAGCGATACTGGCATCTAGGCAGCAGGTTCGGGACAACGCTAGGCTGCGCCAACAGCGCGCGATCCAGAGAAGGATCGAGCGTGAGAACCAAGCGGGGACACCCGCAGGTGCGGGGCCACCCGCTGAACAGATAGACAGACTGCCACCACCGACGCCATATCGGGAGGGCGAAACTACTTTCGAGCGTCAGGCTCGGACTCGCCCCGACGTGCCCACGCCAGTCATTTCAGATTACAATTTCACACAGTGCCCGATCTGTATGGACCCCTACGAGATGGGCACCACGGTGTGGAGACTGGCATGTGGACATTTCTTCCACGATATATGCTGGGATCGTGTTGCACAGCAGCACGTCCGCAATCAGCGGCCAGGTACGCCAAACGAGGCACCTTGCGCTGTATGTCGTGGGCCGGGCATAATCACAGCACACTTTCCGTATGCTGGACAGCGCGACGCTGAGTCGGAACAGGCGCGCCAGCAGGAAAGGTATGTGGTGGATGCTCGGGAACTGCGCCGGCTGCGGGAAGCAGTGGAGGCACTAGAGGCTCGAGCCGCCTCGGCGGAGCCATCCGCACGTGCCCCAGCTGCACAGACACACCCATGGCCAGCGCCAGAGCAAGGCATCCAGATGCCAATCCTGCCTACGCTTCGAGCACAGGGGCCCCCAGCAGCGGGGCCACCCGCCGAAGCGACTCCCGCCGCTAAAGCGGGGCCACCTGCTGAAGCGGCTCCCGCCGCCAAAGCGGGGTCACCCGCAACGGGGCCTCCGAATCCAGGATTCCTGAGAGCAATGGAGGCCAATATCAGGCGGAGCGGCAGGAGCGGAGGTGTATCCAGAACCTCACGTGTAGAGAGCCCGGTGAGTGCTAGGAGCCGGGCCAGTGCGGAAAGCGCTGAAGCAGCCCAATTCCACAATACCTTCATGATCAACACGGAAGGGCTGACTTACACACGTGACATCACGGATACGCTTCCGCCAGGAGGTGAGTGGACCTCCACACTCTCCGCGAATTACTGGGTCCTTGAACAGGAACCAATCACCGTGGAGGAGCGCCGCCAATATGAGCAAATATGGTGCACCGAGTTAACAATGAGCCAGTGGGTGCTGGAACAACGCCTACTGAAAGGCACGCTCGGTTCACAGATTACGTACCATAGTGATGACCACGGTACGATGGCTCTGGCGGCGCGGACAGGGACATTCTTCCCCGACGAAGACGGAATGCCCTGCATATCGTTCATGCTAGACATTGGCTCCAACGTGAACATCATCGGAGCTAATACAGCACGAACCTTTCAGGAGGTTATGGCCAGGTACAATCACAGACCGGCCATATGCACACTGAGCAAAACCCTCTACATCAATGGTGTAGGTGAGGGTGCTGCGATCTGTCGGAAAATGGGCAACTTCAAGATAGGGGTGCAATACGCCAATGAGGCAAGCCCCCGCATCGAGGAGTATGCTTCCAACATCGCAGAGGGCTCAGGTGCAAACCTCCCAGCCATCTGGGGCCTGAGTGCCATGGAAGCACGTGACACAATTATCGTGCTAAAGCCAGGCTTCCAGAAGGTTATCTTCCCCAGCGGAGAGTATACTCTTAAGCTGGGGAAGGGCGCCAAGGTCCTGAGGGCAAAGAAGACCCCCTCAGGACACCTAGCCATTCCCTGCGGATTGTATGACGGGGCTAAAAGCCAGACGGTCACCAACACCTTCACAATCCGCAGTAGTCATGACGGCTACACCGAGACGGAGAACGACGAGGACTCCGTCAATGCGGGGCCACCCGCCGGTGTAGGTGCGGGGTCACCCGCTGGGGTAACAGCGGGGCAACCCGCGATGGGACAGTCCATGACCGTTACGACTGATACGTTCATTGTCGAGCCGTATCTCGACAAGCAGCTCCTGAAGGACACGACCCGTGCGATCGTAGACAGGACGCTCGACAGCTGGTGGAAAGGCCAACAGTGTCCTGAAGGGACCTGGCCACACATGAAGGATGCCCTGAAGTCTAAGATTTTCTGGGCAGTCCAGGAGGCGGTGAATAATTGGTCGCCTGAGAACCAAGCGGGGCCACCCGCGACACCGCCACCACCACCAAGCTGCACGGGCGGAGGTTCGACGGACCTTGCGGGGCCAACCCGCGTGGAGATCGTGAGCGCAGCCGCACCAGTGACGCCTGCGGAGTCATCCGCTAACAGCATGCCCCTCTGACGGGGGCAGGCGGGCGCGCCGGCGGCGCTCGCTTGCGAAGAGAAGCCGAATACCGGCCTCCTCGCGACATACGTTGGCCGCGCTGAGGCCCGAGAAGAAAAATACCATTCAAAATGCCTCGTCATCGAAGATATTCGTACAGCTTGCGCTGAACTCCGATCCCGTGGATATATATGCGACCGGATTACCCATAATGAGGTAATGACTTCAACTGGAACACAGTATTTGGGAAATTTGTTGGCAGGAGACTACAATATGTTGTGGGTGGCCACACCCTCTGATTGGTACGTGCGTACTCCAGGAAAGAGGGCGGGACCACACTATCAACGTATACAAAATCTCCTGATCAAAGCGCGTGCTCTGAGGATGCAGATAGTTATCCTGGGGCCACCCGGGTATTTCTGGAAACAGGGTCCGATCAAATATGTTATTGAAGATTTGAAGCTAAGCGTTATACGAATCAGACTCTGTCATTTCGGCATTAAGTTTGACCGATCCAGTAAATATCCCAGTGGTTCTTATATACAAGTTGCTACATCTTGTCCTCATATATCGGTTAATTTATGGAGATGTACTTGTGGATCACACAAGGACCATGATTTGGATTGGTATGGCCAAGATCAACAACATGCCGAGTTTCGGTATAAAACTTTGGCTATTATTACTGCACGCTTCCTTGATCAACTCGATAAAGCCAACATGATCAGGAATGAGCGGAGCGCGGTACACCTCAGTGTGTGTACACGCGTTGACAAAAAGGTCAGACACTACGTTCAATGTCCACAGAAGGGCCCTCAATGGGACCATGTGGTTCGTAGGGTCACGACCGACCTGGACACGAACAAGATTGTTCAAGACATTAGGATCCAGGATCAGCCAACTGGGTACAATTATGTAGCTCCATTACCTGATGGGGTTACAAACATCAGTACTCGGCTATACTGGGAGCCTCCGGCTCCAGTTCTTCATGGCAATGGTGAGTCGCGAAGGCCACGCCCAAAGCGTGTGACGATCGTCGATGACGATCGATCTCCTCCCCCTTCGATTGAGCGTTGCCAAACGCGACCCACCAACGACCTTCCTGAAATTCCGCCATTTCCTGATTTTACAGCGGATTCCTCCGCAGCGGATCTCTCCGCGGAAACTGCGTTGCCCACTGATGCCAGGATAAAACAGAAAGAAAAGCAGAAAGCTGACAAAGAAGCCGGCATCAAACCGAAGAAAGTCCCGAAGAAAGTGGAAGACGGTAACGACGACTGTGGAGAGGACCTCAAAGGGCTTGACTGCTCCACATATTTCAACGACGTTCCTCTTGACGACTCGGACTCGGACAGCGAATCAGAGGACATCTTCATGATGTTACCGGCGGGGCAACCCGCTGACTCACATGCTGATGTCTTCTCGATAGTCCAGTCGTTATGCTACGGCAGAAATAATCAAGTGGACATGCTTGAATTATGTGGGGGCAAGGGTGGTATATCCATATTAGCCTTCAAGAGGGGACTCTCGTCAGGCGGGAACCTTGACAAGATATCTATGGTTGACCTTGGAAACTCGGAAGTACAAAGAGCAGTCCTCCACTACCTCAAGACTTGCTTTGTCAAGATCACGATTCTGCAGCCAAGCTGCAGAACTACTGGACTCCCTTCCTACTTCAACGCACAGGTCAATCATGATACGTGGCTTAAACACCACAAAGAGGACCTGCCTCATATCACGTTCTGTGGAACAGTCGCTCTACTACAAGACGACTTAAGACGTTTCTTTCTCAGGGAACAACCAATGGGCACGTGGGTGGATGAGATCCAGCCATGGAAAGAACTGGCACAACGCAAGGTCACTTGCCAAACAATCATTGATCAGTGCACGACTGGTCTCAAAGATTCATTTGGACAATATATCCGCAAGCCAACACAGATAATGGCAAATAAAGAAGAGTTGTTGGCACCTTTCAAAGGCAAGCGTTGTCCAGGAAATCATGTGCACGCCAATGCTTGTAACAAAGAGTTAGCAAGGGCGGCACAGTATACCTACAGAATGCAGTCATTGATCGTTGATGCGGTGCAAATCGCCAAAGACCTGTTTGCTTATGGTCGCGATCCATTCGCGAATCGTGAACGCAGCTATGCGTTCGTAACAAACAGTGCTGGCTTACGACTTGGACGACCCAACAATTCGGAGACACCCAAACGGAGAAATCTGTCGACCACCACCTGGCGGTCTTGGGTGCCCTGGCTGTGTGGACAACAACTACAAGCAATCACCAAAGCACAGTAGGGATCCGAAGATGTGTCGGTGGTATGATGTTGAACCGTATTACTGGGACTGTCCAAGCTGTAAGAAGGAATATCAGAAGAGCAATCCTCACCACACCAAGATATCTGGCCAATGCAGATTTGCCGAAAAATGGAAACTGCCAGATAACTTTGGCCAGCCGCGTCCGGCGGGACAAGCCGCTCCTGCGGCGCCAGCCGCGGAAGCGGCTCCAGCCGCAGAAGCGGCGCCAGCCGCAAAAGCGGCGCCGGCCGCGAGAGCGCGCATACGTGCGCCTAGGCCGCCACGGCCTGGTGAGGGCGATCCAACCGCAGGCGCCAGCAGCCATGACATCACCAGAGCCGACGGGGCTAATGGTGGCAACAGTGGCGCTGGCAGCTCTGACGATCACCGTAGACTGCCACAAGTTGCAGCAAGGCGCGGACGCATGGAGGGAGGAGATCCTCCACCACCGCCGCAGCCTCAAGCAGAGCCGAGGCCAAGGCCAAGGCTCCCTGATTGGACTCGCTTCGACGTTCAGCTCAGCCTCCAAAACCTGCGCAGCTTCGACCCAGCTGTAGTGCAGCGAGAACTCCGCAAACTCCACCTGAGATGGTTTCATGCCAAGGAGCCAAAAATGCGGATGATTCTAACCAAGGTTGGTCTGGGTGAAACCCGTTTGAGTCTGATCAAAGGCATTTGTGACTCGTGTAGAGAATGTCGAGCCTGGGACAAACCAGGCAACACGGTGATGCCTTCTGTGTCACTGCCAGGACGTTTCAACGAAGAAGTCGAATGTGATCTCTTCTTTTACAAACAGGAACATATTGTTTTTCACATCATCGACCGTTGTATTCGCTGGGCAGCTGGCACAGAGATTCCTGATAAAGCTATGCATACTGTTCTCGATGCCTATCATACGACTTGGATGCAGCATGGCCCTGCTAAAATTCTATACTCCGATGGGGAAGGAGCACTGAATAATGATACAGCAAAGGCCATCCTTAAGGCTAAGGGAACAGAGCTTCGTATTCGAGCGCGTGGCCAACACGCTACAACTATCGAAGCTAGGAACGGCATCCTTCGACACCTCCTACACGTGATGGGAGAAGAATTGAATAGATTACATATCCCTCTCAATTTCACTCGTCTCTTACATGAAGCCTTGTTTGCCAGCAACGCATTTACCTTCTACAATGAAGTGTCTCCGTACAATGCGCTGTATGGTAGACAGCCAGCTATGCTTCCTGATTTCCCTGTCTTGGATCATGATCAGCCCACTGAATCATCAGATCACTCAAGGGAGGAAACAATCAGGAGGGTTAGTCTGGAGGCAATCACGCAGGCCACTGCGGTTGCCAAGACGAACAGGGCTCTCCGTACAAAGACTACTGCTACGGGTGAATTTCACTATAAAGAAGGAGATCTCGTGGACTATCACCGCCCGACCACCACGAAAGACGACTGGGGTGGATGGAGTGGTCCATACCCGGTCATCCGCAACGAACCTGACCGAGGCCAGGTCATCGTGAAGGTCGGCAATCGCGAAGTACGAGTACAGTATCCTGACACACGACACACACTGTACATCGAAGCACTTATGGTCCGCGAGATAGGATCGGACAATACGGCCCTTCGAACAGTATTGGCCTTTATTGCCGGTCTGCCAGCGGGGAAACCCGCCATGACTTTCGGATATCTACCAACGAAACAGGGTCGGCTGCAGATGACTGCTGCGAGCCGACTGTCACCTAAGGTGCACTTGGCTCTTCAGTACCTCATACGCAACTACTTTCGTATTGAAAACGTTGTCGCTGTACGACTCGCCAAGAGCTTGACGAAGCTGCCTGCCGCACCCTATGCAGACAGCTGTACACTAGTGCACTATGATAACGATGTGACCCCTGGGTTTCATTACTATGAAGCTGATGGCACTGCCTTGAACATCTATGACATCACAGGATCTACACACTCACGCATCATCCAGTGTCTTAAATCCAGGAAGCCGTCTGCTGGGTTTGACCAAGACCTCACTAAGTTTGAGGAACTCGCTGATGGTCCACCACCAAGCGAATCACCTCCAGCAGCTGCTCCTGAGGAGCCTCCTACGGACAACGATGGTCGGCTTCCGACCATCATAGAGGAGACAGAAGAAGATCTGGATGCTTTTGTCTTGAAGTCGTGGTATGCTGAACTGATGGATGACAGAACACTCCTTGAAGCTGACACAGAGGAAGTCATGCATACAGTTCCTACATACATGACAGACACACAGTGTGTATTAGTCTCTACGACCTGTGAAGATGTGCAAGGCCACTTGCCGGAGCGGGGTCACCCGCCAGGATACGACATGGACACTTCTTACTACGTTCCTTTATGCTCCACGGAACCGGATAGCAAATATGATCTGGACTCCGATGAGCACGGGAAGTATATCGAGCTCTGCTTCACTGCAGACATGTCCAAAGTCGTCCTGTCCGAGCAGCAACACCGACTGTTGGATGACAGCAGCGTCACAACTATGCGAGTATACGTTAGCGCTGCCTCCAAACGTGCCGTGGTCGTCAAGGAAGACGATCTACTCACGAAGGCCGACATCCAAGCAAATCCGGTCAAAGTCTCCAAAGCCCTCTACACAGAGCTGAAGACTTGGCTTGACAACAAATGCTTCCAGATGACTGACTTAAGCAAGGCGTCTAACATCATGACGTCACGCTACGTATACAAATGGAAGTTTGTCAAGAACGAAAAGGGCGAAATGGAAAGGACGATCCGGTTACGCTTGGTACTCCGTGGCTTCATGGACCTCGAAGCCTTTGATGTCGAAACCTTCTCTGGCACGGCAAGGAGGTCAAGCCAGAGACTGCTCGCAAGTTCTGCTGCATGCAACAAAGCTTGGATCATCGCTTCCCTGGACATCAACATGGCTTTCTTGAAGGGACTGACCTATGGCGAGCTCGCCGCGGCAACGGGCGAGAAAGAACGTGTGGTGTGTTTCACACTACCACCTGGGTCAGCAGCTGTCCTTCGCACACTGCCAGGCTTTGAGTCATATGACGAATCAAAGCATTGTCTCCGGTGTCTGAAACCGGGGACAGGCACGAAGGATGCTCCCAGGGCATTCTCGCTGAAGCTCAGGTCCATCACTAGGAGCTTTGGGCTACAGCCTACTTCATACGACGAAGAATTCGAGATGAGCCCAAACCTCTTGACAGCCAAGCACGTTGATGACATCAATATGACTGGGAAGGAAGAGGCTATCGACAAGTATGTCAAGTGTGTTGAAGATACGTTTGGGAAGTGCAAACTGAACAAGCACACATACACGAACTGTGCTGTTCGGTACAACAAGACCGATGATGGGAGCGTCACTCTCGATCAGGACGAATACATCAAACAGCTTCGTCCTATCACACATCCAGAACTCACAGGAGCTGATCCTGAAAGCAAGGCGACGAAGACAATTTCTGATATGTTCGTTAGTCTTCGTGGCGCTCTAGCCTATGCGTTGATCACGCAGGTATGGCTAATGGTCTATGTTGTCTCACTACAACGTATCCAAGAACCGACAAACATCCAGGTACGACGACTAAACGCGGTTACCAGAAAATTGCAGGCAGGTCCGAAGAAGATCGTGTATCATGCTATGACTCCAACAGGAGAAGTCGACCTGCATAGCGATTCTGGCTATCGTCGTCTCAACGGAGATGAAGACGACGAAGTCAAAGGCTATGGTATCCGCGGGGCTAACCTGCTGAGGCGTGGCCACACGCAAGCGGGGAAACCCGTCGTGCACCTGGTGGACGCATACTGCAAGTCTCATCGACTGCAAGTGCGTTCGAGCTACTCTGCGGAAACACTGGCAGCAGCCCACAACTTGGAAGACTGCTACCCGACCATTGTAACGCTCCACGAGCTACACTCGGGACCATTGACCCCCACACAGTTGAAGAACATATTGGAAATGGGTGGTCTATGTATCAAAGTCACTCTGACTATTGATGCCGAGTCTGTCTTCAAATCTTTGTCTAGCAAGGATCTGAAGAAGCCCACAGAGTGTACTCTGCTTGGGCACATCAGCTGGATTCGCCAGATGATGGAACGTGGAATCGTGGAAAGCGTCCAATGGTGTGACACGCGGGATATGACTGCCGATGGTCATACCAAAGGTAGCATTGACCGCGCGTTGCTCCTACAAGTAATGGCCGGCCAGCAATCCTTCAAGCACGAGCTGAAGAAACATACGCCGTATAGGGCGGGCAGGTCGTCTCAGGACGGCCCTGCCTCCCGAGCCAGCGGGGAAACCCGCGGGCAGGTGCGCTTTAGCAGCGAGGAAACTCGCCGGTAGCGAGGCTACTCGCGCGCCCTTTCCTTGTAGGCAGCCGCTGCTGCTTAGCACTGTTTTTCCGCATAATAGAAGTGCGGTACCTGCTCGTCTCCTCCCCCTCCGACTTTAAACGGAGAAGGTTAAAGGCGAGGTATAAATCGAGCATGTACCGCTGCCGTGCCTGGCTCAAGCCGGGCCCGGCCTGATATGTGACTGTGCCTCACTGAGGCGCACTACTTGCATCTGAGATCGGAAAACATCCTTTTCCATTGACGATGCCCATCCTACTCTATACTCCAGATCCCATGCTTCGTCTCGCTCTCTTGCTCATGCGCTATGAGCCTAAGCCTGGGATATGGAAGCGCCTAAGGCGGACTGTATACCTAAGCTTACCAGCTTGTTTTCGACTGACCCGGTCAGTGGTAGGGCCCCAGAGCCTTCGAATTGGCCAGAATCACTGAACCAGGTTTGCCATAGCTGGTGTTTTTTCGGGTGACGGCAGTTCCGGTTAGTGGACATGGGACGGGGTGGCGCCCCTGGTACAGATCACTAAACCAATTTCCACTAAGCCCAGTTCTACCAACGCCCGATTCTTCACCGCCGAGTAGGACTCTACGATGGTTCGAAGACGCCAGAAGATAATCGCGCTTCATCAGAACTCGTTTTTCTTCAGTGGCCACTGGTGGCACACGTGGACCACATCCCACTGCTAGCAATATTGGTCAATGAAGTTGGCAAACCGAGTCATGAGTAGTAGAAGGAGTCGTCAGTATCTGATGAGCGCGGAGGTTGCCACGAGATTTGCACATGTAGAGAAACAAAGCGGGCAACCAGGGTGAACAGAGAGATCTCTGGAGCAAGGGGGTGGCCTTAGAGGGCCTCTTCGAGCCATCCCTGGGGCCCGCGTGGGGGCGAGGGAAGAAGGATAAGGAGGAGGAGGAGGAGGAGGAGGAGGAGGAGGAGGAGGAGGATGAGGAGGAAAACAAGAAGAAGGAGGGCGATAAGGAAGAATACCACGACGACCACGACGAGGAAGATGAGGAAAAGGAAAAGGAAAACGATGAGGGCAATGACGAGGACGAGGAGGAGGAGGAGGAGGAGGAGGAGGAGGACGAGGACGAGGACGAGGACGAGAACAGAGTCCTCAAGATCGACTCCTGAAAGCCCTCCTGGGGATCTTGTTGGGGGTCTTAGAGTCGCCGAATGCTGCGTCGAGCTGGGCACGCGCCAGGGCCATGAGTTGCTGGCGCACACTGGCAGGAGCCGCCATCCTCCTGGGAGTTTCAGCACTCGGTATTTTTAGGGGGGCCCCGTGGGACTCCCTGTCGGGGGGCCTCTTGGGAGCCCTGGAGGGCCTCTTAGGGCCATCGTTGAGGGCGTTTGTGGGGAGGGACAGGGCGCTCGGTACATCCTGCAGATCTGGCGGCGCGCAGGGGTCCAAACTTTGCCGAGCTGCCCGCGGCATGTCCCCAGGCAGTCAAGTGCCTCGGCCCCCCCCTCTGGGCGAGGGCGAAGCCGCTGCGAAGATCATACTGCGACAGGGCTCCGGACAGACAAGTCTTAAGCTGCGCCGACGGGGCCGCTGCGCAGAGGTCGCAGCCGTTCTCGCCCACCGCCGCGCTGCAGGGAGGGCCCACCGAGATGGCTCCCGCCACCGTGCCAGCCCAGCATGCTGGGTGGCGACCGGTCGAGGGGGCACGGCTGGCCGTCAATCATGATGATGATGGTGATGATGATGATGATGATGATGATGATGATGATGATGATGATGATGATGCTGATGCTGATGCTGATGCTGATGCTGATGCTGATGCTGATGCTGATGCTGATGCTATGCTGATGCTGATGCTGATGCTGATGATTGTGATGCTGATGATGATGATGCTGATGCTGATGCTGACGCTGATGATGATGAGGATGCTGATGATGATGGTGATGGTGATGGTGATTGTGATGATGCTGATGATGATGCTGCTGATGATGATGATGGTGATGGTGATGGTGATGCTGATGGTGATGATGATGCTGTTGATGATGCTGTTGCTTATGAGGATGACGATGATGCTGCTGCTGCGATGGCGATGGTGATGGTGATGGTGATGATGATGGTGATGATGGTGATGGTGATGGTGATGATGATGATGATGATGATGATGATGATGATGATGATGATGATGATGATGATGATGATGATGATGATGATGATGATGATGAGGAGGAGGAGGAGGAGGAGGAGGAGGAGGAGGAGGAGGAGGAGGAGGAGGAGGAGAAGGAGGAGGAGGAGGAGGATGATGATGGCGGTGGAACTCGTTTGGGCCGTCTTGGGGCTGTCTTGGCCTCCTGTGGGGCAGTCTTAGTGGGTTCCGTGGGGCCGTCTTGGGGCCCCCTTATGCACGCTTGGGGTTCTCTTGGGCCGTCTCGGGGCCCTCTTAGCCGTATTGTGGATGTCTGGGGGCCGTCGTGCGGCCGTCTTCGCGCCGTCTTGGGCCGTCGAAGGGTCTTCTGATGCCGTTTTGGGTCCCTTGGGTCCCACGGGGGGCCCTCTTGGGCAGTCTCGGGGCCGTGTCGGATGCCTCTTGGGCCATCGTGGAGTCCTCTCGGGGCGTCTTGAGCTGACGGCAGCCCGAAAAGGCGATGATGCAGAAATTCCCCAACCTGATGGAAATGACGGATTTTGGCTTCTTCGGTCCCGTTGGAAGTCCTCTAGTGGCCCTTTTGGGCTCTCTTGGGAGGCATCCTCGGCCGTTTTGAAGGACTATTCGGCCGCCTTGGGCCAATCTTGGGCCGCCTTCGAGGCATCTCGGACCATCTTGATGTCCTTGGTTGCCCACGGGCCGTCTTGGAAACTCGGAACGCATATCCATCAATTTTAGCAAGCGTAGTGCACGATCCTTGAGCGGGTGTGCGTGGGATGGGGGTCTAAGAGGTAGCAGCCATGCGGGAAGTGTGCAATCCTCGAGCGGGCGCGCATGGAATGAGGGTTCAGGCATAAGCTGCCATGCGGGAACTGTACCATCCTCGAGCGGACACGCGTGGAAGGGGCACTCAGGCATTAGCTGCCATGCGGGCCTGGAAGTGTGGATCAGGCATTCGCTGCCATGCTGGAAGTGCACCACCCTCGAGCGGGGACGAATAATGATGCCTCGGTGAGTAGAGGGGATGCACGCAAGAGTCTGCTACCAGACAGCCCTTGGCATTCTTCCACGCCCCAACGTGCCAGGGGGCACGGTGGCGGATCTTCATCCTGTCCACGTCTTAAAAGTCGTCGCCGCCGCCGTCGTCGGGGCCCTCGGGGCGTCGTCGCTGTCGCTGTCGCTGTCGCTGTCGCTGTCACTGTCGCTGTCGCTGTCGTCGTCGTCGTCGTCGTCGTCGTCGTCGTCGTCGCCATCGTCGAGGTCGTCGCCGTCGTCGTCGTCGCCCCGCCTTCGTCTCACTTCGGCGTGGGGGGCAGGCGAGTGGCTACCAGCCGCCCGGGAGGGCGCCGAGCAGCTCGCGCGAGGCCCCGGCGCCGCCGCGGCGGCCGCGGCCGCGGAGCGGCCCCCTGGCCCCGGCCCCTCGCCCTCCACCTCCCCCTCCTGATCCCGCCTTCTCCATCTCACCTCCTCCTTCTCCTCCTCCTCCTCCGCCTCCTCCTCCTCCTCCTTCGTGGACGCCGCCAGTCCGCGGCCGGCTTCCGTACTTCGCTGAGACCCTGGTGGAGCCAGTCCCGCCTCCCGCAGGCGGTCAGGCGGGCAAACGGTGGAGAGGACCGACACCTTGCAGAAATTCAGCACGCCGGGCACCCCTTTGACAAATCAACGGGGGGCGGCGGTTCGGCCCATCTCGCCAGAGTGCCTGCAACGCCTTGTGGACGTTTTTTTGGGGGGAACCTCTTGGATCATCTTTGGGGTCTGCTTGGGCCTCGTGGGCTTTCGATGCTGCGTTTTTTCATGCTTGCTGTGGGCGGAGTATTCTGGCTGCCTTCCGGTAATTTCGTTACCGTGCGAGCGCTTTATTTTGGGCGGTAACAGCTCGACAAGGCAAGGGGGGCTGCTGGGTGACTCTTGGGGCAGGAGCCTCGAATTCTTGGTTCGTGTGCCCACTCTTTGGCTTCTCGGGGCCGTCCAGGGTCCCTCTTGGGCAGTCGTGGGCGCCTCTTTGCCGTCTTGGAGCCCTCCTGGGCCGTCTCGGAGCTCTCTTGGGGGTCTCCTGAGCCGTCTCGGGGGAGTCTTGGGGGCATCTTGGAGGCTTCTTGGGCCTTCTGGAGCCGACGGAAGCTCGGAAAGGCGAGAATGCCATCTTTAAACAACCAACGGAAAATCAATTATCCAGGCGAAGGACCCGACGATATGCAGTGGTGAGTACCGCGTTGCGGGCCCTTCTTTCGGTGGAGCTCCCTAAGGGGCCACGAAGCGTGTGAGGAGTGTGCCCACATGGGCGGGCACCCGCATTTGGAACCTGCCACTGCGGCCTTCGGTGGAGCCCCGCATGGGGTCACGAAACGTTTAATGGGGTGTGCCGAAATGAGCACATGACCGCATGTGGACTCTGCCACTGGGGCCTTCTGTGGAGCTCCCTATGGGGGCAGCGAAGCATGTGAGGGGTGTGCCGAAATGGGCGGGGAACCGCATGTGGACTCTGACCCTGGCGCCTTGGGCGGAGCTCTCTATGGGGCCACGAAGCGTGTGAGGGGTGTTCCAGAATGGACGGGAAACCGCATTCGATCTGTGCCACTGGGGCCTTGGGTGGAGTTCCCTGTTGGACCACAACATTTGTGCGGGGTGTGCCGGCATGGGGACGGCACTGCGCGCCAAGTTTTACACTGGGGCCTTCGGTGGAGTTCGCTATGAGGCCACGGAGCGTGAGAGGGTGTGCCGAAATAAGTGGAGAGACGCATTTGGACTTTGCCACAGCGACCTTCGGTGGAGCTCCCTGTGGGATCACGAATTGCGTGAGCGGTGTGCCGAAATGTGCGGGGAACCGCATGTTGACTTTGCCACTGCGGCCTTCGGTGGAGCCCTCGTTTGGGGCCACGAAGCGTGTGAGGGGTGTGCCGAAGGGGTGGGAAACCGCATGTTGACTTTTCCACTGGGGCTTTCGGTGGAGCTACCTACGGGAGCACCAAGCGTGTTAGGGGTGTGCCCACACTGGCGGGGAACCGCATGTGAAGCGTGCCATTGGAGCCTTCGCTTGGGCCTCCTATGGGGCACGGACATGAGGGATGTGCCGAAACAGTGACTGGTGCGGGAGGGGCAGTGGCAAGTATAGGAGGATGAATGGGGAGGAGGAGGAGGAGGAGGAGGTATGACGAGAGGAGACGAGGGGCGCTGTCGCTTCAAAACGAGGGCCCAGCACCAAAGGATGGTCGGGAATGATTTCGCCTTCTTCTGGCCTTGCCGGAGGTTCCCTGCGGTCCTGAGGCTATCTTGGGCCATTTTATCTTCGGCCGTCGTGTAGCTGTTTTGGGAATTTGGACGCGCTGGAGAGAGAGAGAGAGAGAGAGAGAGCCAAGGAGGTGTGAGGCATCCCAGGAACCCTCGGGAAGAGGGGGCGGTGCACGCAGGTAGGCACGACGAGAGGGAGGGTCCCTAGAGAATTACAGAAACCCGACCAGACAGACCTTAGTGCTCTTCGACGCCTCAACGTGCACACGGCCCAGTGGCGCATTTTCATGTTTTCATGTGGGCATCCCGAGAGGAGTTGAGGACACTCCACTCTGTGCCCAGGGGGGCACGGGGGGACGTACGGTTTCGGGCACCTCGAAGTGGCGCTCTGCTGATGCGGGCGACGGCGGCGCAGCCATCGGGAGGTTCGGCGCGGAGCGGGGCGCGCTCTGCTGACGGGTGCCTGGGAGGTCCGAGAATCTGTGGGGTTCCCGGGCTCTTGTGGGGCGCATCGGCATAGCGCCGCTCTGCTAACGGAAGCCCGGGAAGTCCAGGAGTCTGCGACGTATGGTGTCGGGCCAGTTCGCATAGCGGCGCTCTGCTAATGCTCGCTAGGGAAGTCTGGGAATCGAGGGCGCATGGCTTGAAGCGAATTAGCAGAGGCGCGCTTTGCCAATGGACGCCTGGCGAACCTGAGAATCATGGGTTTCCGTGCTCTTGCGGCACGCATTCGCAGAGCGTCTCTCTGCTAATGGGAGCCAGGGAAGTCCAGGAATCCAAGACGAATGGTTTCGGGCCAAATCGCAGAGCGGCGTTTTGCTAACGCACGCCACGGAGGGGTGCCGAGTGCGCATGGTTGGTCCTGTACGGGTCCATGACACGAATGCTTTCTGTCACCAACGCACTCATCAACAGCATTTGCAGAAGTAGTCGTGATGCGGCCCAAGATGCAGCAGTGTGCGTCATGCACTTATGCATAACGTTTTTCGTTGCGCAGCATGCCGTGTGGACTGCAGTGGGGAGATCCCATTTGTGCAGCACTTGAGCGGATCGGCGCACATAAAAAAGGCTGGCCATAAGGGCTTTGCAGGCCTGTTGCGGAATGATTCGGGTACTTTCCCGATTCTTACTGACAGCTTGCTTGAGGCGCTTGGGCGGAAGGGGGCAGAAGCTGCAAAGGCAGCCGTGGCAAAACCTGACGCGCATTCATGTGAACCTGCGACGGGCAAGGTCGAAACTCTCATCGTCAGTGCTGCAGCCCACGAGGCCTTGTCCGTTGTGCTGCAGGCGTCATCACCTGGATCCGACAGGCCTGGTGAGTCTGCACCAGTGGTCGACCCCCCTGAGCAAGCAGTCGGCAGCACGGCTTCTCGGCACTTCGAAGCGGCAGGCATTCCGAGCGCCCCCCCGCACGGCGGGCCGCTGGCGGCGGCGCGGCGGGCTCTCCCGGCTGCTGGCAAGCGCGAGGAGTTCCTGCGAGCGGTGTCCGCCCACCAGGTCGTCATCGTGGAGGGCGAGACGGGGAGCGGGAAGACGACACAGATCCCACAGTTTCTGCTCGAGGCAGCCGCAGACACCCAGTCTCCGTGCAGCAGCCAAAGGTGCCTGCGGCAAGTCGCCGCCTCCCCCCTGCCCTTTGGCAGCGCCTCTGTGGCCGAGCGCTGTGGCCGGAGCTCGGCCACGCCATCGGACGAGGTGTTCTCCCAGCCACTGTGGAGCCCCTTCGGGGAACTCGTGGGGGAGAAAGAAGAGGGGAGAGGGAGAACAGAGGAGGGATGATGATGCCTCTCGGGAGCCTCTTGGAGCACTCTTGGGGCGTCCTGGGAGCTTCCCGGGGGTCTCTCGGAGGTCACTTGGGGGCTTCCTTGAGCCTCTTAGGGGACTTTGGAGGCTCCTTGGGAGGCTCTTTGACGGCCTGAGAGCGTTCCTGGCCCGTCTGACGCCGTCGGAACCCGTCTTGGGGGCCTCTCTCTCTGGGCCGACTTGGGACCCTCTGGGGGCGCTCCAGGGCCGTCTTGGAGGCCACCTTGGGCGGCGTCTTGCAGGTCGCCTGGGCCGTCTTGGGGCCCTCTTGGGGCCGTCTTGGGGGCCTCTTGGGCCGTCAGGGGGCCATCTCGGAGACCTCTTGGGCGCTCGCGGGCCATCTTGGTGGCCGCTGGAGTCGTCTTGGGCAGTGGGGAAGCCGAACATGAGCAAGTGCTGAAACATCTTGAAACCGAGCCAGAAGAGCGTCAAGGTTGTGATCGTTTTCTTCTTCATTGTTTTGCTGATCGGCGCCGGCCCTCGCGCCCCTCCCGTCCCCCCCCCCCTGTGGAACAGATCTTGGCTGTCTTTGGCGCTTGTTTCCGGCAGGTGGAGTCTCCCCCACGGAGCCACGCCCCGCCCCGCCCCCCCCCTTCGCCTGGAGGCCCCTCTTTGGCCGTCGTGGGCGATCTTGAGGCTACCTTAGGCCATCTCGAGGATCTGTTGGCCCGTCTTGAAGTCATCTTGGGGCCACCTCAGGCTCTCTTGGGGCCATCGTGGCCGTCTTGGAGACCATCGTGTCCGTCTTGGAGGCCATCTTGGGGCCGTCTGGAGTGAGAAGACCGAAGACCTGGGACGCTTGCGGGTCCCGATGGGGCGGGAAGGCCATTGGAGTACATTTGTTCTGCGTGGCCGGCGCGATGGGCCGAGACCCTATGGGGAACCGTTACAACGGACCGGGAACTTTTATAAGCCTGGCACGCCGTGCACCCCCGTGCTTGTCACGGGGGGCGGCGGATCGAGAAGGCGCCTGCGGCGAATCATCGCCGCCCCTGCCATTTGGAAACGCCCATTGCGGCCAACACATTTGGCCGACATCTGGCCAAGCTGCTGGACTACGTGTTCCTTCAGCCGTTGTGGAACTTCTTGGGGGAACATCTGGCTTGGGAGAGGAAGGGAGGAGGAGGAGGAGGAGGAGGAGGAGGAGGAGGAGGAGGAGGAGGAGGAGGAGGAGGAGGAGGAGGAGGGAGGAGGAGGAGGAGGAGGAGGAGGAGGAGGAGGAGGAGGAGGAGGAGGAGGAGGAGGAGGAGGAGGAGGAGGAGGAGGAGGAGGAGGAGGAGGAGGAGGAGGAGGGCTCTTGAGATCCTCTTGGGGCCTCCTAGGGGCTTCCTGGGAGCCTCTTGGGGGCCTCGGAGGGATCTCTTGGGGGCCTCTTGGTGCGGCCTCCTGGGGCCTCTTGCGGGCCTCTTGTGTGCTTACGGCGAATCACCGCCGCCCCCTGCCCTTGTGGAAGCGCCTATGTGGTCGACAGCTGGGCTAGAGCTTGGCCAAGCTATCGGGCCAGTTGTTCTCCAAATCAGTTTGTAAAGCCTTCCGGGAGCGCGTTGGGGAGCAAGAGGTTTGAAATTGCCAATGCGTCCGAGCGTTGTGGCAAGAGCTCTGCTAAGCTATCAGACCATGTGTTCCCCCAGCTGTTGTGGAAACCCTTCGGGGAACACTTGGGGGAGGATGGCGGGGAAGATCAGGAGGAGGAGGAGGAGGAGGAGGAGGAGGAGGAGGAGGAGGAGCAGAATGATGAGGAGAGGAGGAGGATGAGGATGAGGAGGAGGAGGAGAAGGAGGAGGAGGAGGATGAAGAGGAGGAGGAGGAGGAGGGGGTATCTTGGGAGCCTCTTGAAGCACTCTTGGGGCCTCCTAGGGAGCTTCCTGGGAGCCTCTTGCAGGCATCTTGGGGGTTTCCTTGGGCCTCTTGGGGGCTGTTGGGGGCTTCTCGGGGGCCTCTTCGGTTGTCTCAGGGCATTCCTGGCCCGTCCGACGCCGTCGGAAGCCGTCTTGGGGGCCTCTCTGGGCCGATGGGGGCTCTCTTAGGGTGCTCCAGGGCCGTCTTGGAAGCCATGCTGGGTATCTTGGAGGCCTCCTGGGCCGTCTGGGGGCCCTCTTGGGGCCGTCTTCTGGCCATCCTGGAGGCCTCTTGGGCGATGTTTCTGGGCTCTTGGGCCGTCTCGGGCCGTCGAACGGCAGACACGAAGCAATTGTCAAAATTCTTCATAAACAAATGGGAAATTGCTGATTTTGACATCTTCGGGCCTTCCTGGAGGCCCTCTTGGAGGCCGCTTGGGGGCCTCCTGGGCGGTCTTGGGCCATCTTAGAGCCATCTTGGGCCGTCTTGGTGGGCTCCTGGCCCGTCTGACGCCGTCGGAAGCCGTCTTGGGGGCCTCTCTGGGCCGATGGGGGCTCTCTTGGGGTGCTCCAGGGCCGTCTTGGCGGCCATCTGGGGCGTCTTGGAGGCCTCTTGGGCCGTCTTGGGGCCCTCCTGGGGCGGCCTTGGGGTCCTCTTGGGCCGTTCGGGGGCCATCTGGGAGGTCTCTTGGGCGATCTTGGGGCGATCTTTGGGGGCTCTTGGGCCGTCTCGGGCCGTCGGAAGGCCGAAAATAAGCAAATGCTCGAATCTTCGAAACAACCCAGGGAAAATCAAGGGCCTCTTCGGGCCTTCCTGGAGGCCGTCTTGGAGGCCTCTTGGGCCGTCTTGGAGGCCTCTTGGGGGCCTCTTGGGCCCTCTTGGACCGTTTCGGGGGCTTCTTGGGCGGACTTGGGGGCATCTTGAGCCCTCTTGGGCCATCTTGGAGGCATCTTGGAGGCATTTTGGGCTATCTTGGAGGCCATCTTGGGCTAACGTGGCCATCTTGGAGGCTATCGTGGCCCGTCTTGGAGGATTTTTTTGGGGCTATGTGCGCGATTGCGTGGCATTCAGGGTGGCCGGCGGGACGGGCCGAAGCCCAAGGGAGAGTTCTTGTGGAAAAAGAGCCAAAACCAAATCGTAAGAAATCCAGCGCGCCGGGCACCCCTGAGGGGGCGGCCAAATCTGTCGTAACGGCGCGGTGGTTCTTACACCGCGCTACACACATGGCATTCACGTCGCCTGGCGTTCGTGCTTTGTGCTGGCAGGTCCCTGATGTGCTTCGTCTTGCTCTTGCCTCCCCTCCTCCCCTCCGCAGCTGCCGTGCTACGTTGTATAGCTTCTGCAGTGCTGTGCGTTTACAGGTGCCCTCGGATCCCTGAGCAACAAAACCTTCGGCCCACCCCGCCACCGTGCCTTGGTTTTAGAGGCCTCTTGTATGCCTGCGGGCCTTTCGGAAGCCTCTTGGAGGCGGTTTTGGGGTGTTGGGAGGGCTTCTCGGGGGCCTATCGGTGGCCTGGGGTTTGATTCGGGCCTCCTGGGGGGCCTCCTCGAGCTTCTGGGGGGCTCTTCTGCTGGTGGTCTCGGGGGCCATTTTGGGGCGGAGGATTCGAAATGCTGGTTCGCGTTCCCCCTCTGGGACCTCTCTTGGGTCCCCGTTCGGGCCCTCTTGGGCCGTCTTGGGGGCCTTTGGCTCTCTTGGGCCGTCTGGGGGCCCTCTTGGGCCCCTCTTGGGCGCCTCTTGGGCCGTCTTGGGGCGATGTTGAAGGCCTTCAGAGAGTGTCGACAACCAGAAAATGTGAGAACGCTCGAACCCTTCAGTTGTTGTAGTGGCCTCCGGCCAGTGCCGCCGATCCGGCGGCGCTCCCGATGTGATCTGGTTGGTGGAGGTGGAGGAGTAGGTGGAGGATGAGGCGGAGGGAGGTGGAGGGAGGGATTGCCTCACGATGGCCCAAGACGGCCTAAGCAGCCCCTAAGAGGCCTCCAAGACGGCCCAAGAGGCCTCCAAGTGGACCTCCAGGAACGCCCGAAGAGGCCCAAACCACTGATTTCCTGTAGGTTTCTGAAGGATTCGGGGGTTTCTTCCTTTTTGGGCTCTCTGGCATCCGCGGTGGCACTCTGCTGTGTTTCCCACGGCCCGACCCCCCCCCGGAAAACGGAGCACAGCGCGTCCCCCCCCCCCACCCCGCTACCCCGGCAGAGCCACCCCGGCACCCACCCCCCAGCAGAGCAGAAGCTCAGGAACTGAAGCTGAGGCTTCATCTAAGGCTCTTTCGAGCTCACACTCCGGATCGGCGGATTTTGGCCTCTCGGGGTCTTCTTGGGGGGCCTCTTGGAGCTCTCTTGGGGAGTCTTGGGGGCCTTGCGGTCCGTCGTGAGGCCCCGTTTTGGGGCCCTCTGGCATTCCGCAGAAAAGTATAGCGCGCCAGCACGCGGGGGTATGTGCCACGCCCAAGGAACTCCCTCAATTTGGGGTCTGGGCCTTGCAATTCGCAATTATTCGGGACTGAGGACTGAGGACTCGACCGATCTGAGGAGACTCCAACTTGTGCCTCGGGGCACGGTGGCAGGTAATTTGTGCACAGCCACGACGACTGGCAGCGTCCTCAGTCGCGGAACGAATTGCAGCTGAACGTGGAGAGCTTGTAGGCCAAAGTGTGGGCTATGCAGTTCGCATGGAGCGACGAGCTTCTGCAGCGACCCGTCTCCTGCTTGTCACGACTGGTGTGCTGCTGCGGCGGTTGGAATCGGACATCGACTTGAAAGGGGCTACGCATGTTGTTGTGGACGAGGTGCATGAGCGGGCCGTGGAGACAGATTTTTTGTTACTGCTCTTGAGAGACCTTTGTGTTCGCAGGCCAGAGTTCCGAGTCGTGCTCATGAGTGCCACGTTGGATACGGCGCTGTTCGCGAGCTACTTTGGAGGCGATTGCCCAGTCGTCAAGGTGTCCGGTCGGCTCTACCCAGTCCAGGAACTCTACCTCGAGGACGCGATAGAGATGACGGGTCACACGGTGGATCCTGCAGCAGACTGGGCCTGGGGCAGTCGACTGTCGAACAGCAGAGCTCAGAGGAGCGAGCTGCCGGATGCAAAAGTCGAGCCGACGGAGGCGGGAGTCCTTCAGACACGCTACGCGAAGTATGGCAGCAACGTGCGCTCCGCGCTGGCGTTGCTGGATCCCGAGCTGATCAACTACCAGCTTCTGGTGCAGGTCATCTGCCATCTTTGCCAGAGGCCCATGTCGGATACGGGAGCAGATGCCATCCTTGTGTTCCTTCCGGGTGCCGGTGAAATCCAGGAATTGACGGACGCCCTGCTAGCTTGCTCGCAGTTTGCACAGGAGCCAATGCGGTCTTGGGTGCTCCCTTTGCATGGGGCACTCCCTCCACACCAGCAGAGGCGCGTTTTTCAGCGTGCACCTGCAGGTATCAGGAAGATTGTCTGCTGCACAAATGTAGCTGAGACTTCTATTACTGTTGACGATGTGGGTTTTGTTGTCGATAGTGGTCGTATGAAGGAAATGCAGTATGACTCTGCGAGGCGCTTATCATCCCTGGAGGACTGCTTTGTCACCCGTTCCAATGCTCGCCAGCGCCGCGGGCGTGCAGGTCGCATCGCTCCCGGTGTTGCTGTGCATTTGTTCACACGTTTTCGGCACGAGCAGCTATTAGATGAATTTCAGAAAACGGAAGTTCAGCGGGTGTCACTTGAACAACTCATATTGCGCATTGTTTCGACAATTGGGAAAAGTGCTGGATCACGTGGTATCTCGACGAAGCAAGTTTGTATGCGCCTCATCGAGCCGCCTGCAATTTCGGCTGTTGAACGTAGTGTGAGCGACCTTGTGGATATGGGAGCCATGCGTGGAGAGCATGGCCGCCAGAGCTTGACACCGCTGGGGAAGCATTTGTCTTCACTGCCAGTGGACGCGCGGGTCGGCAAGCTTATTCAGTTGCTTTGCGCATTCCGCCAGCCTAAAATTGCACCATCATTGATTTTGTGAAGGCCTTACGGCCTTTGCCGCCGACCCTGTGTGCGAGGAGGACAGGGAGGTGGAACAGGTGGACGTAGAGGGGGGTGCCTCGTGGGTCTTCGGAGCCTCTTTGGGGTCTCTTGGAAGCCTCCTGAGGGCCTCTTGGGTCTTCCTGGGGTCCTCCTGGGGGCCTGTAGGGCCCTCTTGGGGGGCCTCTTGGGACCTCTTGCGGCATCCTGTGAGGCTCTGGGGCCGAATGTTCCAAAGCTCCTTTCGAGCCTCCTGTGTGGGCACGCTCTCGAAGCCGTCTTGGGGGCCTCTTGGGCTATCTTGGAGGCCTCTTGGGCTGTCTGGGGGCCCTCTTGGGTCGATTCGGGGCCCTCTTGGAGACTTCTGGGGCGATCTTGGGGCGATCTTGGGGCGATCGTGGAGGCCTAGCGTCGGGAAGCCGAGACGGCGAGAACACCAACATCTTGCAAAAAGAAAGGAACATTTATACTTTTTACATCTTGGGCCCTTTTCGGAGTGCTCTTGGAGCGTCTGGGAGGTGTCTTCGACCGCCTGGATGCCATCTGTGGCGTGTGGGACGGATAGTTCGGCGATTCGCGGCCTTCTTGGACCGTCTTGGAGGCCTCCAGGGGCACCCTGTGTCCGTCCTGGGTTTTGTTCGGACCCCGGGGGGGAATGGTATTCTGATCTGGGACCACACTTTGGCTGGCACGCTTGAGGAGGAGGGCCCAAGGAAAGGGGGGGAGCGGCGACGGCGACGGCGACGGCGACTGCACGGCAACGGCGACGGCGACGGCGGCGGCGGCGGCGACGACGGCGGCGACGGCGACGGCGACGTCGACGGCGACGGCGATGGCGACGACGGCGGCGGCGGCGGCGGCGACGACGACGACGACGACGACGACGACGACGAAAGGAAGAGCGTCTTCCACACTCCGACAGGGTCGGCGGATTTGCTTGTGCGCTCGTGATGATTTGGAAGTTTGTTGGGTGGGGGTCGTTTTCCGGCTGGGCAGACTGAGGGCGCTACTCGACGGAAAATGCCTCCACCGAAGTTTCACCACCGAAGCCCGAAGGTTTGAGAAGGCAACAATCGTTGAAAGCGTCGAGGGCTGTTCGTGGCATCTCGGAGGACTCCCGGGGGCCTCTGGGAGGCTTCTGGGAGCCTCCTGGGGGTCTCTCAGTGACTTCTTCAGGAGGGAAAGAAACACACAGACACGATTAATCGTCGATTCTCCAGAAAATATGGGAAAATATGGGAAATGGGGGGGGAAGACAAAAACCCAGAACATATGGGAAAATACGGGGATTGCTTTTATTTGTGTGTCCTGGGGCCCCTTCACTTCTCTGGGCCTCGTGGGGGCGGGCTTCCTGGGGGCTGTCCTGGACTCTCTCGGGCCATCTCTAAGGCCACGTGGGGGCCACGTCGGGGCCTCTTGGGGCCGTCGTGGGGGCCATCCTGGGGCCTGCCCTTCATTGGCCCCCGCTGTCGGCCCGCTCGTGGGCCTTCTCGGGGCGCTCTTGAGGGATCCTGGGGCCCTCTTGTCAGGAGGAAAACAAACAAACAGACGCAATTCATCGTCGATTCCCCAGAAGATATTGGAAAATATGGGAAGGGGGGGGAAGACGGAAACCCGGAAAATTTTGGAAAATCTGGGGAACATTTTTATTTGTGTGTATTTATTTGTGTGTCCTGGGGCCCCTTCATCTTGGGGCTCTCCTGGGCCCTTCTGGGGCCCTCTTGGGGCCACGTCGGGGCCTCAGACGACCGTTGGAGACCGCGGCGGCGACAAGGTCGATCTCATGCAGACCATGTGGTTTTCCAGGATTTTCGTGTTCTTGGGGGCCTCTGAAGGGGATCTCTTCAGGCTCCACGAAGCTCCTCCCTCTTCGACGCCGTCCTCGAGCATACTCAGACACGGGACACCACTGCAGCCACGCCAAAGATTTGGGGTGGCCAGCGCCACGAAGGCAATTATTCGTCCTCCTGTTGGCCGGCTCGCGCTCCCGCGTCTGCAGCTCCGCTTCGGCTTTCGCCGCGATCCCACCGCGTTTTTTTTTTTGTTTTTTTTTTTTTTGTTTTTGCAGCTCCGGCGCCCCTCCCGCACCTATGCTCGCGCCTCCGACTCCGGCGCCGGCCCCGCGCTTCGGTGCTCCTATTGCCCGCCTCCAGCTCGCACGAGTGCCGACGCGACTGCCGCGGAGACCCAGGCCAACAGACGCCCTGCTTGCGTCCAGGGTGCCCTGGGCTTCTCTGGTTTCGCTGGTTTTGCCACGGGGAGCGTGGCGCTTCCACACCAAGAACCGGTGGACGCCCTGGGGTCTCGGGGTTCGGCTTCTTGTGGAAGGTTTCTTGTGGTCGAGCTCCTCCTGTCCTCGCTTCTCCGACTTCAGTCCCCAGTTCTCCGACTCTGCTTCCTATCTTCCGGCTCCGGCTCCCATCTTCTCGCCTTTTTGACACGGGCTCTTACTTCCGCGATTCCGGCCCGCGTCGTTCCAACCCGAACGTCGCAGCCCTGGTTCCGATTACAGGCCCAACAATCCCGACTCCAGCTGTATTTTTCTGACTCTGGCTCCCAGCTTCCGGTTTCGATCTCTGTTGCTCCGACTCCGGCTCTCAGCGTTCTGGCTTCCGAGTCTTGTCTGTCCAATTCCAGCACCCAAATTCATTTCCGATTCTGGCTCCTATCTTCCGACTCCGGCTCCCATCTTCTCGTCCCTTCGACTCCAGCTCCTGCCCCCACGGCATTGGTTTCATCTGTTTACGAACCCTTCTTCGAGTCCAGCTCCCACTCCGGCTTCGACTCCTGCGCATGGGGCTCGGTTCAGGCCTAAGTCCGTTTTTGGTTCGGAATCCAAGCCTGGTACGCTGGTGTTACAACACGGGCGTGATTCGTTTCACCATTTCTTGGTTGTGACATTTCTCTGTCTTATGTTGGTAAGTACGTCCTTCAGCTACGGACACGTCTTTCCGGATCCCATCGGACTCCGGCTCCCATCTCTTCAGCTCCCGCTCCCACCATTCCGACTCTTCATTCGGGCCCGGTCCGTTCTTGCTGTCCTCGTAGGGCCGATCCGTTGGAACACGGTGAGCGCTCGGCTTTTGTGCGTTCCTCGGGCATCACGAGCCATATTTGCAATACACATTGGGCTGTCTTGAAATACCTCGGGGCCATCTTGCGGACATCTTTCTTCTTCTGATCCGCGCTCTGGGGTCGCTCTTGGGCTCTCCTGGGGCGTTTGTGGACTCCTGGGGCCCTTTTGTGGGATCTTGGGGCCCGCTTAGAGCTCTCTCAGAGGTCTCTTGGGGCCCGGTCCACTTTGGGGGTGCTGAGAAGACCATTGGAGCTCACAAGGGCGAGAACCGGTAATCATCATCACCACCTTTTTTGATTTGGGCCGTCTTGAGGGGTCGCATCTTCGGCAATCTTGAGCCATCGTCGCAGTCCGGTGGGCTGTCTTGGACCATTTGAGGCCATTTTGGCGCTATCGTGGAGCCTGCTGGGATAATCATGGAGCCGTTTCGTGTTTTGAGCCTGTCACCGATTAACACTCGCTCTTGGGCCTCTCTTGGGCCCTCTTGTGGTTCTCCTGGAGCCCTCTTGGGGCCCTCTTGTGGAGGCTTGGGGCCCTCTTAGGACTCTCTTGGGCCCTCTTGGGTCCACCTTTGCGCCCGAGCAGTCAGTTGGTTCGAATGAGAGCGAGAAGGCCAAACACACGTAAAACAACACTATTTCTTTGATGTGGGCCATCTCGGGGGCCTCCGAGGGGATGTTCTTGAGTCATCGTGGGCCGTCTCTGAAGTCCATTCGGATAGCTTGTGCTATTCTGGGCCATCTTGCGGCCATCTTGATGCCATCTTGGGGTCGTTTTGTTGGCATTCCGGGGCCATCTTGGGGTCCACCATGGGTCCATCTTGAGGCCTGGCACTCATGTACCCGCCCTGGGGCGCTCTTGGCCAACCTCGTGGGGCGCTTTCCCCAGGAGTTTCGCTCGCAGACCACCTTGCCTGACTCACGTGCCTGACTCACGTACCTGCGTGGACGATCCTGCACGCCTCTGGCCCGTCGGGCCGGCGAATCTTGCTCGGTTCCGTCTTCGGCCCTGATGCCATTGACAAGACTCTCACCTTGGCCGCCGCACTCTCGTCGCGCTGGCCATTCTGCGCTCCACAGGATATGCGGGAGAGGGCGCAGGAGGCGCAGCGTCGTTTCGCTGCGAAGCTCAGCTCCCCAGGCATGGAGTCAGACCACTTGGCCGTGCTGCAGGCGTACATGGAGTGGGACGCCAGCAAGAACAAGTACGGTTTTTGTCAGGAGCATTTCTTGGGTTTTCGCACGATGCAGAACATTGCGGAGCTCAAGCAGCAGCTGCTGGCTATCCTGTCCACTGCAGGCTTTGTCAAGGCAGGCCTCACAGCGCATGCCGTGCAAACACTTGGTTCCCGTTCTGGCTGCGATGGAGTTCGTATTGCGTTGGGTTGTCAGAGTGATTCGCGGAGTGCGCCTGCTCCTTTGATTGCAGCTCTTATTTGCGCGGCTCTGTTCCCTCGCGTAATATCCGTGCGGAAAGTAGAAGCGCCGCAAGCATCGAACAAAAAAAGAAAGTCATGTGATGACCCGGCCGCAGAGAGCATCAAGTTGTTTGTACACCAGTCAAGATCAGAGGCGCCTGCACCAGTGGTAATCCACCCTTCCTCGGTGAACTCGAAAGCAAAAGGCTTTGCTTCGCAGTATCTTGTGTACAGCGAGCTTGTCCAGACGTCGCGGCTGTTCGCCCGCGAGGTTACACCCGTTAATCCCTTGGCGCTTCTGCTATTTGGTGGCTGCCTGGAGGGGGAAGGCCCAAATCTTAAGGTAGCTGACTGGATCCAGTTCCGTGTTTCGAAGCGATCCCAGACTCTTTTGCTCTCGGCCCGTTCGCGTCTCGATCAGCTAATAAAGCAGAAAATCGATCAGCCAGACCTTGACGTTGGATTGGAAGGTGGCCTCCTGGAAGCAGTGGTACTTTTGATTAGCGAGCCATCTGTTCTCACCACATCCTCTGAACTGAAGCCGGCGAAGCAGCAGGCAAAGAAAGGTGACAGCGCCGCATCAGGGCAGAAGCGGCCTCCTGATGTATACTGGCTATATCGTTGGCGAGCAGCCGAGGTCGAGGAGGTCTATGGCCCGTTCGACGGATCTACTATGAACGCATGGCAAATGGACAACATGTTTTGTGCAAATCCTGCTGATGCATGCCGCTGCTCTGCGAGTGGTGTCGCTTTGGATGACCAGTGGTATTCAGCCGACCAGGTGGATTTCATGCTCGGTGCTAATTCTGGTTTGGGAAAGCACTGGGCGAAAAATTCTGAGAAGCAGATGTCGTACATCGCCCCTGCCTGAAAAACAAACTCAAATATTGTCCTCCTGGGTCATATTGAGATCAGCTTGTTGTCCTTCTCCTCCGCCTTCTCCTTTGCCTTCTCTTCCTCCATTCCTTTTCCTTATCGAAGACGCCTACAGCGAATCACCGCCGCCCCCCGCCTTCTAGAATCGACCATGTGGCCGAGCGTTGTGGCAAAAGCTCCGCCAAGGTAT